>JASMMZ010000010.1:2373094-2534556 GCA_038502455.1 Anisogramma anomala | reverse complement strand
CGACCCCACCACCCCCGCGACGACGACGACGATGAGCAGCCCGGGCGTCGGCTTTGCCGCCGCCGCGACCAGCCGCATCACGTCGCTGCTGAGCCGCAAGGCGACGCCGACCCTCAAGCCGCTGCCCGGCCCCGGCGCCGCCCACAGCCCGTCGGGCCTGCTGCTGCTGCCGCCGCCGCCCACGCCGCCGCGGTCGCACGAGGACTTGCTGCACGCGCTGACGCGCGAGCAGCAGCTGCGGCTGGCGGCCGAGGCCAAGGTCAACGACTCGAGCCGCGAGGTCGAGGAGCTCAGCGTGAGCTTGTTCGAGGAGGCGAATGAGATGGTCGCCACGGAGCGGCGCGAGAAGGCGCGGCTGGAGGCGCGGGTCGGCGAGCTGGAGCAGCGCGATCGGGACAAGAAGGCGCGCCTGGAGAGGCTGGAGAGTGCGATGGGGAGGATTGAGAGGGTGCAGAATCTACTCGAGGAGAAGAATGCTAGTCAGACGGAGTGAGAGGCTGTGTAATGGGCTGAGATGGCTCGGCAGCAGAACCGGGGCGAGGGGCATCTTATTGCATTTCGAGCGATTTATATACCAGGATATGGAAGACATGGCCCCCTATCGGCTGTCCAATGTTATTGATCAATCACTGTGCCTGACAGTGTCCGCCTGTTACGAGCTGGCCTTCTCCGGGTTGGCCTTCTTCTCGGGACTGGATGCCGCCAAACCCACCTCGAGGGACGTGAAGAAATCCGCAGGCGGCTCCTTAGTTTTGACCTCGGCCTCCTTGATCTCCTCCTGATCCTCCGTGCCGTTCTCTGTTGGTGCCTCCTCTGCCTGAACCTTGGGCTCCTTGACTTCAGGCTTCTCTTCGACCTTGGGCTCCTCGACCTTGGGCTCCTCGACCTTCGTCTCCTCAGCCTTCTTGTTCTCAGCTTTGGGCTCCTCGGCCTTGGGCCCCTCTACCTTGGAATCCTTGACCTTCGACTGCACCTCTTGCTCCACATGCTTGATGCCGCCCGGCTGGTTCCATCTCAGCAGCATGTCCTCCAGCTGAGGCGCCCACACAGCCTCGCCCTTAGCAAGGTCGTCGTACTCGAGGCAATTCTCGGTGCCCAGCACAAAGTCTCCCTGCCTCTGCCGTATCAGCTCCGCCATGATCCCGCCTGATCCGAGCGCCTCGCCAAGGTCATGTGCGAAAGACCGCACGTAGAATCCCGAGGTGCTCGTCATGCGAATCCTGACGGCGGGCGGGCCCGGACCCTCCCATGGTGCGGGTGTGCCCGGCTTGACAGGCGGCACGAGGTCGGAGCCCTTGCCCTTGGGCGGCAAGTCGCCCAGCGCGCCGCTCATACAGGGCGATGTGGGTTCGCCCGCCGCCGCGGCCTCGGCTTCTGTCGCTGCTGCCCTGCTCTTCTTCTGCGCTTCCGGGGTGTCCTGTCGCCGCGGCGTCTTGGTCTTGCGCTCCTGCACCAGCTCGTCCTGGCTCTCCTCGAACTTGCGCTTCAGCGCCTTGTGCGCCTCTTCGGCCTCACAGTCGGCAGCCTCCTCCTCGCTGCTGAGCTTCTTGCCGGCCTTCTGCAGCTTCTCGATGCGGAACAGCTTCTCGACGAACTGCTTCTCGGCGACCAGCAACTCCTCCTTCGGCCAGTGGTGGTGGTGCGAGCCCGGCTCGTACCAATCGACAATGTCCAGGTCGGTGACAGTGACTTGGCGCGTTTGGATCTCGCGGGGGATCGGCTTGCCTTCGCGCGCGTACTCGTAGAGGGGCTTGCCCTCCATCTTGAGCGCCGAGAAGATGGGCGGCATCTGCTGGTATGTGCCGCGGAAGCCCTCGAGGGCCGCCGCGACGGCGCCGCGGGTGATGTGGTCGTACTTGCACGTGCTGATGATCTTGCCGCAGCGGTCGTAGGTGTCGGTGGTCGCGCCGAAGACGACGACGGTCTCGTAGGTCTTGGTGCAGGCAAGGAACTGCTGCAGGGCCTTGGTGCCGCGGCCGACGCCGAGGATGAGCACGCCGGTGGCCATGGGGTCGAGGGTGCCGCCGTGGCCCATCTTGACCTCGATGGCCCGCTTGCACTTGCGGCGGCGGTGGTGCTGGCCATACTTGGCTTCTGTCTCACGGTCTTCGCGGGTTTGCTTGAGCGCGGGCGCGAAGAGGGACGAAGGGTTGAAGTAGGTCTTGCAGTCGCGGATGACCTGGGCGGAGGACATGCCATAGGGCTTGTTGATGGCTACTCGAGCGAGAATGGTCAGCACAGAAGAGTGACTCGAGAGCGAGCTCGGGCTGTGACTCGGGCTGTTGAAGGCGCGTTGTGTTTTTTTTTCTTTCTTTTTTTTCACAGTCAGGTGCGAGTGGGTGAGGACTGACCGAAAACGCCATCGAGAATACCGTTTGAGGCCATGTTGAAGAGCTGCTTGGCTTTCATAGGGCCGAATTGGGTACTTCTCGAGGACGAGGGGTGTGAAGTTGAGATCCGTGTAGTAGGAATGATCACAGAATTCCAAGTTTCGAAACTAAGGAGAACGGCTGATGGCGCCGACTTGAAGCGATTTCAATTTAAATTTCATCAAGGTTGACGGAATTTCTTGCAAGGAAAATAGCAATTGTAGAAGTGAAAGTATATGTACTTTTTATATGTGGGGTGAGTTAGCCCACAACAATAGGCACCAAGTATTTCCATAAAGTTCAATTCTTCTGTAGGTATTCGGTACATTCCAGAATGGCATGGATCGTGGATGTCTGCCCCACTTTCCACTCTAGCTGTTTTGTACCTCGGCCTCTCCATCCTGCTTGCGTGTTCTCGCCCTCTATACCTGGGACCCGGGCAACAGCTGAATTATAGCTGTCTAGTGGTATGGGTAAATACGTAAACGCATGCTGGTCAGGTATGTGGTCCGTGCGCCACACTCGCCAAGAATGCTTTCTAGTATGGTGCCACAGACCAGGTACCTGACAGGGATGAGAATATTTTATACGATACCGTAGTAGTATGGGTCCAAGCCAATACAGACAATTGGGTCCGGACTGCACGGGCCAACTGCAGCGTGCACGGGCTACTAGCCAGTCTGCACCCTAATTTGTATGGCCAATTACTTAGCCCGTGCCCTAGACAGAAGTGGGCACATACTGTACTTAACTTTACAGTCAATACAGTTAACGCACAAACAATACACTCAACTTGCAATCAGTATAGTTAACTTACTTAACAATATAGTTGACTGACTGTACTGCAATTGATTACTGTTCCAACACTGACGGCTTTTTGTTTTGTACGCGCATGCCAGTGTGGTCGACCACTTATTTGTGGTAGCTACTGAAATGCCTCCTCGTCCGCTGACCAGACCCCTGTCAATTCCAATGTGTTTTACACCCAAATTGACTCCAATTACCTCCCTTCGCCCCACTGTTCCGAGTCTCGACTTCATCAACTCCCGTACACAAGTCTTTCGCCACAGACTTTGCACACCTCAAACTCAACCGTGCCAGTCAATTAAGTCGCCGGCTTTAATTCCAACTTCCGCCAGCTTCAATTCCAACTCCCTAGCAATCTTCCAGTTTGCCAAGGTACCCTTGCTTTTCTCCCTATTCACCGTCACGTAACCTAACCTTGCCAGGTGGCCTCTCAATGTAGCTTCCAGTCCAAAGGCTTTGTACCAGATTTTAAGCGCTGTGACCTTCCGTACATGCGATCGATATAGTACGCAATTGGGAGGTCTTCATCGTCCCAGTCCGTGTCACAAAAGTTGCCAACTTGGGGGTACATACTAACTGAGTGTGGCGTACGTGTTATTACAGTCATAGGCAAAGACCGTAACTGGCTAAAGAAGCCTTTACAAGTGGTATCTAAACGTTGTAAGGCGTATTCAAACTCGTTAACACCTAGAACAACTGCCCGTACCTGCTCGCGAAATGTAGCTTCGCCAACGTATACCTTCCCTATTATTTACTAGAATAATATCAATTTATCAAACTTCTAGTTGAGAACATTTATTGGCATTTTCTTCTTTTTCTTCTTTACTATTATTGTTGTTTACCTCGTTATAACTCAATCTGTGTAGTATTACGTAAGGTAGATATTGTGCTAGAAATAACTTTTTATACCATCGTAAATTTTACAGAAAGGTTTTACTTTAGTTAGGAAAATTAGGTAGTAGTTCTTAGCGTCACCTATAAAGATTCCTAGAAATAATAAGTGGAAACCTAAAGGTAAAACCTCTATTTACTTACAAATGTTAAGAAATAATATCATCTCCATATCAAGTAGATTGTAAGGTTTCCTATTATATTTCTTTATGTTATTCCAAATTTTAGCGAAATTATGAAAAATTTAAAGTTAATATTAACTATTTGGATTGTTTTAAGTGAGAGATCACGATAATTATCTTAGTAGTTAGTGGTGTTTTTTGCAACCAACTCCAATCTTGAACCTTCAAAGTTACAATAATAAAGGTAATTACCAGTTGCTTAGCTCAAAGGGTAAAGTCCTATAATAGAACCTATGGTAGTCTCATGTATATAGACATACCTTCTATAAAAAGCTTTTCGTTAAGAGATTTAAAGATTTTGGAGTAAACCTAAAATAATTTGACGATTTTGAAGGAAACTATTTACTTAGTGATAGTCCTGTTGGTGTTGAAGGGCTTTTTGAAGTTTTTATTTAATTAACTAGTGGATTTAAGATTAGTTATATGCTTAAAGATTTGCCACGTCTAGGGCAATTGATTTTTCATTATTGCCAGCAATGCTAGCATATTGAGGTTCTTAGGCTAAAGGATTCGAGGAACTTATCTAGGTTTAAATAGGTCCTTGCAAACACGTATAAGGTTGATAAGAAATACCGTCGCTAGCGATACCTTTGCCTTTTTTATCAGGATTTCTGATGCTTTATTCATTATGGTATATTGGTAAATAATATTATCAAAACTTGCGTTCTTTTTGATTTTATTAGGAACGAAGATATTTTAGTTTTAAAGTTTATTCCTTAAACTAATTTTAGTTGCCTATGCCACCTTTTTCTATATATTAAAAAAATTGAAGTATTTCATAAACTCGTAGTTGGTATAAGCATCAGTGTTTAGCTATTGGAGTCCGAATCGATAATAAATTAGCTAATATAGTTGGTTAAGTGTTTAGTGGTAGAGTTTTTATTAACGTTTGTAAACTAAAGGTTATCGTCATAATGTTTCAAGAATGTAATTCATAAGTTATTGATTGTTTTTCTTTTATAGACTCGGCAATATTGTCGATCTTAATATTTATGGTAGCCATTTTAACGTGACAATTTGGCGATTTGAGAGTGTAAGGATTTGGCAATTTGGATGAAAAATCGCGTAACATAGCTTTCTTAACGCGACTTATCGATTCTTGGTGTTTTTTCTCGGAGTACCGACCTTAACGTATTTGTTAACAGATCTAATTGACGATCTTATGATGTACGGAAAAGGGAAATATTAGTGTAGGAGGTAGGGTTTGATATAAAAACATTGTTTGTTATTAAAGTTATAATTTATTGATATAGAGGTTTTGTACTTAACTATTCAAAGTAATAGTAGTAGAGAATTAGCCGTTTGCCAACTGTAAAATGTTTAGCAACTTGGTAATCGTTTTTTTCATGATTTAAAACTTTAACAATTAATTTTAATTGTTTTCAAAACTATTGAATAAAAGTTCCTTAGTATTTCCAATGATAGCGATACCGTCGCCACTTTTAAATGCCTATGAACAGAAGACGTATTTAGAAATCTTTTTTTACTACCTTTAAACAGTAGACGTAGTAATAAGGCCCTTCATAAAAATCTTTCTTCTATCTTATAATACAAAGTGTAACCGAAAAGTGGCTTCTTCTTCTACCTAATTAATCTATATTTAACCAAATAAACATTGATTATTGTTGATAGGTTTTACCAAGGATAGGCTTTTAGATGTTATAATGTTGTCGATTCGAATCGTAGTCGAAGTAACAGTAGTATTGCATAGTCAAGTAGTAGATGTATTATTTTAGATTTAGCAGACCGCTTACCAGTTTGCACCCTAATTTATATGGCTAATTGCTTAAACCATACCCTAGACAGAGGTGGGCACATACTATACTTGACTTTATAGTCAATACAGTTAACCTACAAACAATATACGCAACTTTCAGTCAAGACAGTCAACTTACTTAATAGTATAGTTGACTGTCTATACTGCAATTAACTACTGTTCCAACACATGTCACTTTAATACATGTGCAGTATTATATACCTCAGTCAAAATATTTGAATCTAGCTAAGATTATAGTTATAACACCGAGTCAATTAAAGATTTCATTAACAAAACAGCCCAAAAATACGATATATTATGAGGAATATTTGAACTCTTATCAAATATATAAGTCACTTGAAACTGGTCAGTAATTACCCTGTATTAATTAAGATTCACTTTTATACTCCCTTGAATAATTCTTTGAGAAACTTATAATAAAGATCGATCCAAAGCTTGAACTAGGTGCTAAATTAGGGGGATTAGCTCTTGGACTTCTCCTAGTACCATCTGAATCACCTTTACCAACACCTGGACTTTCTTTAAGCCTAATTTTACTCAAAGCTTCACTTGAATATTTTAGGATACATTTTTGTTAAAGGGGTTATCAACTTTTTTAAATTAGCTTCAGAATTAATTGAAATGATTTCCGGCCAACCCTTGATTGAACTCTATGAAGCCTCAAACAAAACTTTCATTAAAACAATATTTGAATTTAATGATAAACTAGAATGAGTTTTACATATTCTAAATATCAAGTTATATCATATAGTTGACTAAGGTTATAATTTGCATAATATTAATATTGAAAACCACAAGTTGTATATTTACATATATCCAAATTCTAAACAAATCATTTGAGTGAGAATAATATTCTCCAAATTTTCCATATCAATTTACGTGCCGGTTAAACTTTTATGGAATAAGAAACTATTCTTTGACTAATTTTCAAGTGAATTAACCCAAGAGACTATGTCAATTAAGTAAATAAATATACATATTAGAATGGCGTTCATATATAGTGGAGTCAAAGTTAACTGCACTGATAGCAATTCAATTGCAGTAGAGTGCCCAATCCAATGTAGGGTATGAACCAAGTAATCGTCTATACAAAGAAGTATGAAGACGGGCTAGAGGTTTTCTAAATTCAGAAAAAACAACTATCTAACACTTAACTATGTAATACTACTATTACTTTGACCACAATTCGAATCGACAACGTTATAATGTTTAAAGTCCTATAAATATTAATCAGTCTTTATTAGATTAAGTATAGCCAAGCTAGATAAAACTACATCAACTTTTTATAGAATTTTGCGCGGATAAAGTAGAGGGAAAACTTTAACAAAAGGCTCCTAGAAATTGCAGCGGTTTCTATGGCAATAGATGGAGAAATTTTATAAATTGCGGCAGTTTTTACGGAAATTTAGAGGTAGCAATGGAATCATTATCTGAAAACAGCCAAAAATCTTCATTAAACCCTTTTCGAAAACAAACGTTGAAATTAACCGTTAAAAGTCTCGAATCGTTAAAAATTATTACTAAGTTAATAGGATAATTATAATTTGCAAACGACTACATTATAACAGCATTTAGAAATTGCTAAATGCAAGACTCCGATAACAAACAACGATTGTAGTAATGAAAAACCCACAATCTACAACATACAACACTAAAACTCATCTTTTAACCATTTTTTTTCCACCAAGATTACAATCATCAATTGAGTAAGTCAACAAATACGCCGATATAGTTACGTCAAGCAAAAACACCAAGAATAGTCAAGTTGAATTTAATGACCACGCTATACCACTTTATAATCACCAAGTCCCCATACTGCTAAAACTAGATTAACGTTAAATTACCAAATAAAACGTTAAAATAGTATCGAAAATTTTGATAATAAAGATCATCGAAGCATCTAAATCCTTTTTCGCTAGGCATTACAAAAGAAATTTTTGGTGTTTTCAGGACGCCTAACTATATTTCGATGTTTACTTTGTGCTATTGTTCATGCAGCAAAGAGTAGCGCTATGTAAATATTAACCGCAGCGCTGTTAGGCCGCCGCTTTACGCTCTTTTTTTCCTCTTTCAAGCCGAATGATAATAACGTTAATATCAATAGTAACGGCGGGTGTTGGAATAGTACTACATGCAATGAAATAGGTCAACTTTACTTATAGTAAAGTTGACTGTATTGCAAGTTGAGTATATTGCTTTGTGAGAACTTACTGCATCAGGTGTAAGTCGAGTGCAGTATACTGCACTTCACTCTAGGGTACGGGCCAAGCAATTGGTTATACAAATTACAGTGTAGACCAGCTAGCGGTCTGCCAAACCTAGAAGAATACATTTACCATCTGACCGCGCAATACTACTATTGCTTCAACTAATCGAATCAGCAACATTACAACGTTTAAGACCTACCAATACTGATCAGTATTTATTAGGTTAAGCACAGATAAGCTAAGTCAAAGAAAAGGCTACTTTCCGGTTACGCTCCGCGGTTACGGCGGTTAGCATAGAGGAAAGATTTTCGCGAAGAGTCTTTATTAGTATTACATTAGTTCCTAACGACAGGAAAATAAAAATAGACTTTTTGGGTTACATTAGTCCCTGACGGCAATCTGGAGGTAGGTGACGGTATCGCTATTGAAAAACACCAAGAAATCTTTACCAAAGATCCTTTTTAAGGACGTTAAACTTAACTGTCAGAAGTCTTAAAGTTTGGAAAGTTGGCAAACGGTTAAGTTAGTACTACTACGGGTGTTATTACTATAAGAAAAACGACTAAATCCTTACGCAAAATAACTACAACAAACAACCTTCGACTTTCATACTAATAATGACCTCCGACCTGATCTTTTATATTAAACTTTTACCCTACTCTACCTTTTTCACTCCCTACATCACTTTAATCGTTAAGTTTGCTGCTTTCAGAGAAAAATACCAAGTCGCGCCGAAAAAGAACCATGTTACGCGAATTCACGTTAAAATACTAAGTTTCTACGCCTAAGATTACCAAGTCCCTCATCCTATACGCCTACTAAGCCTTTTACAAGCTAAAACGTTAAGATTTTTACTGCTAATTATTACTTCAAGGATATTAATAATCCTATTAGTAAAAAAATCAATTAAAGTACTCAGAATTAGTTTTACCAAGTTTTATAATGACGACCTTTAGGCGTTGAACATTAATGAAAAATCAACCGAAAAACACTTTACTAACTTCGTCGGATGTTTTATCACTAACTATAATACTAGCTACGACCTTAACCGCACTTTTAATATATATTACGAGTTCTTTAACTATTGGATAATAAATATATAACAAATAATGTAAAAGGGTTTAACTTAAAATTCAAATCCTAATTAGAGGAACGAAAAAAATTCGTTTTAATACAAGTTGTTACAACGTTAGCCTAAGCCTTTTTCGACTTAGCCTAACTTCAAAAATACCCTTATAACCCATGGCCTAAGGAAAAGGTTATTAAGAAACCTTATTTCCCTTACATACGATCGAGGGGATCTCCCCTTTGCCCTTAACTAAGTTAGACCTCTTAACGTGTAGACGATAAGTATATTGACTTGCTTGACAGCCTAATAACCCCACGTAATAACGCGGAATACGCTCTTAACGTGGGTAGGGCACGGGAAACAACGGCTATTAATGCGGCTAAAGGTATTAAAGTTAGCATTTTATACCAATTAATTAAGCAAAAGCGTTAGGCTTTCCAAAATCTTCAAATACCTATCGCCCCTTAGTAATTTAGTAGACAAGCCTTTTAAAACTCTTCCCCGTTTACGTTCGCCTACGCGCAAGAGACTACAACAGGTTCTGTTACAAGACTTTACCCCTCGAGTTAAGTGATTATCAATTAACCTTAATATCATTACTCAGAAACGTTAAAACTTAAATCGTTAAAAAATTATATTTAGGGCTAGGATACCTATCGCGACTTTCCACCAAGACTTGTTAAAATAGTTAATATTAATTTCAATTTTTGACGGATTTCGCTAAGATTTAAAACGATGTAGAAAAGTATGAAGGGAAGTTTTATAACCTCTTTGACACTAAGATAAGATTCTTTCTAAACATTACAAGTGGATAGAAATTCCACCTTTTAGTTTTTATTTACTCTTTCCCGAAATCCTTATAGGGCACGCGAAGGACTACTACCTGACCTTCCTAACTAACGCCACCACGTTTCGCGAAATATACGATAGCATAAAGGGTCACTTCTATCACAATATCCACCTTATATAATACTATATAAACTAGGCCACCACGAGTTAAACTATAATAATAGTAAAGAAAAACGAAGAGAAAACACTAATAAATGTGTTTAAGCAAATGATTAATAAGCTAATATTATGTCAAAAAGTAATGGAAAAATTCTACCTTAGCGAAGCCACACTTTGCAAATAGGTACAAGTAATAGTCACGGGTATTAAAGAGTTCGAATACGCCCTAAAACGCCTAGATACCACCTTCAAAGGCTTTTTTAACTAGTTGCGGTCTTCGTTTACCACCGTAATAGCGCGTACACCAAACTTCTTTAATATATACTCCTGAGCTGGCAACTTCCTTAACATAAATAAAAACAATCTTACGGTGGTTAATTATATTAACCGTAGGTATGGGAGCCTATAACGCCTAAGGTTTAGCCCACTAGCCTTAGATTAGAGGCAACAGCTATGCTGGCGCTAATAATATTTAGGTGAACTTATTAACCGCAAATACTTTCGTTATGATAATAGTAAAAAATATTTAATTTATAGTAAGTTTGGTTATTAGTGAACTTAATACCCCCCCGCTGAGCGTAATAATTAAAAAGCATCACATTATACCTAATACCTTACTGCTTTTAATTAGAACTATTGAAATCATAGATTTTAAAAGTGACGAATCAATCAATATTACCAATGCCCCTAAGTAGATTAAAAGTGGCACGAAAATACTGCTTTTGTTACAGTGTAATAATTAGTTGACTACGCTTTCTTGTACCATTTAGGTGGTAAAGACCCCTATCTTTACCATAATTAAGCCTCTAACCCCTTACACACCTTTAACTTTCGTAATCGTTACGCGAACTATACGTTTTAAGTTATTATACCAGACACAGAGGCAACAAAGTACTTTACAAGAGGCTATTTATAATACGTGACATTGAGAAGAGAAAACAGTGCAGCTATTAATATTAATCGCCACGATTGTGGCAAGGCCAAAGTTGGATTTAAATCAGGCGAATGACTATCGTTATTAGGGATAATGGTATTTTAAACTATTATAGTAATGATTATGTTTTGCATCTTTAATTCCCTTACCCTTTTCCTTTTTTACTTGAAATATATAAAGACTCTCGGCGTTAACGTCGATGTTAATACAGACGAACTGTTTAAAAACGGCGAGAGGTTTTCACTCTCCTTTAAGTAGGGGCACCTATAATTTTACCTTTAAGGCCCGAAAGCAATGGTATTGAACTTGATGGAACCGGAGATACGTTAAATACACCGGTGCTTTAATCACCCAATTGTTAATAGATTATATAAAGTCCTGAAGTCTGTAGGGTATAAAGATATAAAATACTTTGCCTTAAAAACTATTAAAAGTCTTTAACAATATTATTAAACGTATTCCTAAGCCTCCCGGAGATTTAAGTTTATATTAAAGGAAGATAAGGATTTTAACTACAAGATTTTCGTCGATATGCTTTACTTCAATGATAAGCCTATCTTTATATCATTATCTCTATAATCTTTTTTTACAGTGCTAAGTTTCTAATGTCCCTTTCGGCAAAAGATATGTAGGAAACATTAAGGATACTGTGAATTGACACGTACCTGAGCCTACTTGATGTTGTCGTCCATGATACTGGTATAAACTTTACTGAGGTGGAATTTCAGGAAAATACTAAGATAATATGTATTTAGTGTAAACAGGTACTTGTAAAAGTTTACTATATTATTGGGAAGGTTAAAAGGACATACTCCATACTTTGCCAAACGTACAATATCTTTACGTTAAAAATTGAAAACTTTACAAATCTGGAGGCACGTTTATAAATATCAATAAAAGGTTTAAACGATACTATAAACCCTAACGGCTTAGTGTCAACGCTTCTAATATTTGGAACGTATCCACATCTGACAAGTGAATCCTCGCCTTTGGTAGGTACTTAGAAACGTATTAAGGCTTATAGTAAAACTTTTAGGAAATTTCGAAGAAAATCGGTAGGCTATTAGATTAATCACACCCTTAACATTAAAAACGGTCCTTTAACAATCGAAGTATTTACTTTGCCGTTATAAAGTAAAATCCTCGTATAGAGGGAGCTGGGTAAATAGGAGGGCCTATAAAAATATTAAGTATCGTAAACTTTAAAGTATTTGTTAAAACTTCTAACGGTTCTATACCTTTTTAAACCACTTAGGTTAAGCCTTATATTAGTGATACTGAAGATAAATACCCTTAAATACCTTAAGTCATACGACCAAATTAATACTAACCTCCTCCACCTATTATCGATAAGCCGATAAAACGCTGTTAATACGAACAACCACCGAAAAAAATGGACGTTAAAGAGGAGGAATACATACTGGGCCGTATCTATAATACTACTTAGGTAAGAAGGAAAAAAAGGATAACGAAGAATTCATAATAAATCTTCAGGTACAAGGGAATATTAAAACCTTTGGTAAACCTTTTAAGGAAAATAATAAGGTCGAGATTAACGGTTTATTAACTCGAAAGATTATACAATTCGTAACGAAAACCGATTTTAACTTTTAAAACTCAAATGTTACGATCTTTAAGTTAAGGATTATTTATAAGGTCAAAGATAAAAGTATGGGGCGGCCGTATAAAAAGTCACGACTAATCGCTTAACAATACGACGATAAAGGAAAGGACTGGATCCTCATGTAATCGCTAACGATTTAGAAAATGAGTTATCGTTTGATGGTTACTTTAGCAGAAAATTTACTAGGTAAAACTAAAGGCAAATTTACGCTTAATAGCCGTAATATAACGTAAATTTATACGTAATTAGCAACGAATCTACAACGGACTATACTACTAAAATTGCTATAAAAACTCCGTATTAACTACCTATTAGATGCAGTTATACAATGTATTAAACTACTATATGTACTAGCTAAAATAAGAGTTTACTGGTTTTTAACCTAATAATCATCCTTTAAATCCCGGCTAGCGATAAAGTCTTTAACATACAATCCGTAATTGCTGGTAACGTAAGAGAAGACTTCGGAATAATAGTTATACAAACTAACGATATCGTTTTCGTTGGAACGGCTGGCTTTATAACACTAAAACAACAAACGATTAAAAACTTTGAGTTTTAAAACTGTAAACCGGTGACGAAACTGACAAAAAACATATAACAGGACTTTAATGGATTGTTAATCCGTATGTTTAATATTAATGCTGGCCTTAACTTTCTCCAAAAGAGCCAGGAAGCTATTTTGGCCATAATTAACAAAGTTGACGAAGCTAGGACTTAATGGTACTTGGAATAGCGTATTCGGGGTAACTATATTATTACCCTATACTAACCGAAAGCCTCCAATGATTTATCCATTACAGTACAATATAAATACTAATAGATAAAGATTTTAACCGGCTAAATAAAAGGCTTAAGTAACAAATACGAAACTTGGAACATGGGATTAATATGGTGTCAATCAACCTCTTAAAGGCTGAGTTAATAATCTTTACGGACAGGTCTTTTACAAACAACACCAACTTATCTTTATAGTTCGGTTCTCTAATAACCCTCGTTACGAGAATAAGCGAGAAGATTAATTTCACATTATCGGTAATCTAATCTACTCGTCCTCTGTGAATTATAAAAAGATTATACGAAATATAATATTTTCGGAGGTCTATAATGTTATAATGGGTTTTAACGTAGGTATAGAATTATGGGATACTCTCAACCTTATTATCAGGCAGTTAAAGATTCCTCTTATCCTGGTGGTAATTTATATCGATTTAAAAATTCTTTTCGAATACCTTTTAAATATCGGAAACACCAACGAAAAACGCCTAATAATCGACGTGATAGTATTCCGTAAAGCCTACGAAAGGACGGAGATTAAAGAATTCCGATAGATCGATGGTAAAAACAACTCCGCAAATGCTATGATGAAGGCGGCACCGAACAATACCCTAAAAAGGTATATGAATAATAATAAGATAACCATATATATTAAAGGCTACGTTAATAGGCTACCCGGAAAGCCTAAATCACGTGACAGAAAACAGGAATATGCTAGAAAATTGAAAGATTGTCAGTGGATTAATAATAGTAATTTATTTAAGTGGTATGGTTAAAGTAGAGGCTTGTAAAAGTTTGTGACGAAAAAACTTTTTGTAAAAATTGATAAATCGAACCTCGGATTAATGGATTAATATAAGTAAAAATAGGGGTTATTTACATGTAATTAGGCGTAATCCAGCATAAAAGTCAATTGAAATGAACAAGGGGTACGAGGCCGCTATTTAACGCTAACCAGAGAAGATTGGTCAACTACACTGGCGCGCGCACACAAATTAAAAAGCCGCCAGTATTGGAATAGTACTATATGTAATGCAGTAGGTCAACTTTACTTACAGTAAAGTTGACTGTACTGCAAGTTAAGTGTATTGCTTTGTGGAGACTTATCGCATTGGGTGTAAGTCGAGTGAAGTACGCTGCACTTCACTCTAGGGCATGGGCCAAGCAATTAGCCATACAAATTACAGTGAAACCCGGCTAATGGTCTGCCAAACCTAGAAGAATACATCCACCATCTGACCGCGCAATACTACTGTTACTTCGACCAATCGAATCGACAATGTTGCAATGTCTAAAGCTTACTAACAGCGGGTTTATAAACAAGGATCCCGTTTTCGCCATCGTTACCACTGCTTAAGTTGTTCCTACTCTCTTTCACACTACTTCCATTCCCTTTGGTGCCGCCTTAGCTACCCCAGACACCTTTAACTAAACAAACCACCTTCTTTTAACTGCTATCTCAAAAGCATATTTTGGTTCTATTATAGATTTGTATGTAAAAGTTTAAAGGTATATCATAATATTAATAAGTTTATAACTAATAGGTTTATCATTTAGGTAGTTAATTGACGGGTTATCAATCTAATTATAAAATCTGCGGGTTATTAATACAGCTTATTCGTATCAAAATTAATTCATATTTCTTTTAACAAAGGAAATAATCTGTTACTACAATAAATTTCCTGCTGGTAGGGCTTGAGATATTGTAACGTTGTCGATTCGATTGGTTGAGGTAACAGTATTATTGCAATAATCAAGTCCTATATGTATTGTTCTACGTTTTATAGACCGCTAGCCAATCTGTATAGTAATTTGTATAGTTAATTGCTTAGTCCATGCCGTAGTATAAAGTAGGTGCATATAGTATTTGACTTACAGCTAATACAATGAGCATAAAAATAATATACTTAACTTGCAGTCAGTATAGTCAATTTTACTATAAGTCAAGACGACCTATTGCACTTCAATTACTACTATTTAATCACTGGAAGCTTTTCGTTTTGTATGCGTACGCTAAGGTGATCGACCAAACTTTCCAGATCACTACAAAATTATTTCCTTGTCAACTGGCCAGACCCCTATCAATTCCAGTTGACTTTCGAACCCAAATTGACCTTAATTACCTTCTTTTACCCCACTGTTCCGAGTTTCGACTTCATTAACTCTTGTACACGAGTCTTTAGTTATAGACTTATGCGTACTGATCCACTATTGCTACTGTTCATTTTAACCAATATGGGTTAAGCCACCTATTAATTCTACTTAACTTTCATAAGTTACATGACTCATTACTACCCCCAATTTAACTGCCATTCAAAAAGATTGATATTGCCTGTTTTATTCCCTTGGCTATCTTTCAGTTTGTCAATATATCCTTATTCATTATCACGTAACTTAGCTTTATTAGGTAGCCTGTTAACGTAGCCCTCAATACCTATAGTCGGTTTATTACTATTTACAAACCTCACAAGCACCCTATTTGGTAACATTCTTATTATAACATTAGCGGTATAATTCATGCCATCAATCCATTGGAAGTCATTATTTTTCCTGCTTTTATAGGCTTTATCAAATTTTATTGTATTAATTAAGCAGCGATTTTCGTAAATGGTTCCGAGTTTTGAAATATATTCGAATACACTCTTCCAGTCTTTATAGATCATCAATTGAATAAAGGGAATATTTAATTACTTGGGGACAACTTTAAGTATTTTCCACAGTATTATAGCTATATCGAAGCCGGTAATTATACTGTAGACTTTAAAAGTTAACAGGCTTTATGTAATTCTTTTACATTTCATGAAGGTTTAATATATTAGGCTTCAAATAATTTTAAACCAATTCTATTTCCTTTTTTCATTAACAAGAGTTATTAAAAAGTTTATTTGTAACAATTATTGTATATTGTTTATAAAGAAGCCCTCCTTGAAAATTATGAACTTAGCCTTCGACAGGTTAATCAGAACTATATTAATCCTTTGATTTATATTCTCTATTTACCATTCCAACGTTTTGTTCAATCCATTAAAGTCTTTATTCGTTAGGTCCTATATTTATACGAGAATTAATAGGTTGTAGAATGTTTTAACTTGGTATATGGTAGCGATATAACTACTATGAACGCGTTGCTTCAAGTACCATTAAGCCTCAGTCACATTAATTTTATTGATTGTAACCAAGTTAACGTCTTAGTCTTTTTGGTGAAAACTGAGGCTAGTATTAATATTAAGTATATGGATTGACGATCCGTTAAAGTTAAATTGATTATCTTTTGCCAAAATCGCGACTAGCTTGTTATTTTAAAATTTTATGTCCTTTATTACCTGCTATTCCGATATTATAAAGCCAGTCATTTTAACGAAAAGGGTATCGTTACTTCACATACTCTCAGTAAGGTCTCTATCTAATTCACGTAAATGTAAAAGAGTAGAAGAATAATCCTAAAGATTGGTATTATGGTAGTAAAGATAGATAAGTTAGGAAGAAGCATTCAGAGAGTACACACCACGGATGGGAGGTTATAAAACTTTCATCCCGATAGTGGCACTTTACTATACACTTTGAAACACCTCATCTAAAACGCGCCACGCATAATACACTCTACAAGAGTTTAGCCTACAGTGTAACAAGTTATCATGTACTTTACAGAATTATACCTTACAGTGTAATACACTTCCACTTGACTTATATGTACTCACTATAAGGATATATAATAATATTCATATAGGCAATCTTGTCTTCCTTTCCTATAAGCTTCATATATATAGTTTAGTGTAATAGTATAGTTATAATAAATCTGTACCCATAGTTTTCTAGTAATAGTATAATTGTAATAAGTCTGTATCCATAATTTTTTAATAATAATGTAATTACGGTACAAATTGTGAAAGTTCAAATTAGTAGTTTTTATAGTAACAATATAGTTGTAGTACCAATTTCAAATGTTCGAATAAGTAGTCTTTGGCCGTAGTAGTAGTTATAGTAAAGACCTGATTCGTGTAATTAATTGGTGACGATGTAGTTATTAATAACATCTTTTATTATTTTCGACAAAGATTTGGTTATGCGGGTACTATGAAGGTAATTATGTAAGGTTGATTACGCCGTTTCATGTTTTGGGTTAGTATAAAAAGATATATTATTATCGGTTTAGGTAAAATATTTTTTCTCTTTTTCACTTATAACGGCATATATCCAAAGCTAATACAAGTCGTCAATCCAAATAAACCTTATTCCTTATTTTAATGAACTATTCCAAACCGCTTCAATAGGTAAGTTACTTGACTAATCTTTATATACTAACCTCACCTTTAAATAAATGTCGCGTAAAAACAGGATTACTAGGTACCATTTTGTGCGTAAGCGCCGACGCGCCGTCGATGCTGTCGTTGTTACTGCCGCCACCGGTAATATCCCCTCCTCCTTAGATAATATCTCTTTTATCGCCGTTTCATCCCCAGCGTCACCACCCGCCGCTGCCGCCACCTATACTACTACCTCATTTCCTTCTTCTTTTCCCTCCTCTTTCCCCTTTAGCTCCTCGAGGGAGGAGCGGAGATTTACTAAGGTTATAAACATTATCCTTTCTCCGAGTATAAAAGCCCCATTACTTGCGAGAATCCCTTTATGCCATGAACGTAACCTAGCGGAATTACACCGCATTTTATACTTACCAAATTTACCCGTTTGTTTTTCCTTTAATAATTTTCTAAATGAGAAGGTTGAACCGGATTTCTTTTACCGCCTCGAATTGCGTAACGTTAAGTTATGTCGCGAAGCTCTTTTAACGCGTAAGGCGTTAGAGAGACATACTCGGGTCCATAGCCCAAACCTGCTATTGGATACGCCTTACATACTGTGTATTGCATCCATGGCCGCAGATAAGTTTATTAGCGATTACCACAAAAGCGGGGGTCGTTTGGCCTGTTGCAACCGTTACAAACAGACTGATAATGGATACGTCTCCGTTACATTGGTTTTGGGGCTGTGGGCCTGAGGTCGTATTACGTGCCCATTAACTTTATGGTAATTTTGGTTTAAAAATTGTAGTTTTAACCGCGAATTTAATTTTTTATATTTCAAATATGTCGTTCGAGTTATTTTTCAAAGTAATTAATTTTACAAATAACTAAAATAAGCTGATATTAATTAGCAATAAGTGTTAATCGGCGGACGAAAAAGTCGGTATTTCTTATTATCGCTTAAAAGAAGGGCTTATATATATACTACGTAAGCGAGTTCGACGACGTTATTTCGCTTCATTGTAAAGAGGGTAAACTCCCTCCCGCGCCTTTGCCTAAAGGAATACAGCCTAAGGCGCGGGGTTAACTCTTCGTTGACTCCAATAATGACGTCAATAGCGATAATAACGATGGCGCCAACAAAAAGGGGGAAGGCGACGAGGAGGATGGTAGGGACGCAGCGATTTCGTTCTCTCCCTCTCCTTTTAATAGTAAGTAGTTAACCCTTCTTAATTGGGCTAGAGCGCATGAAAATAATATAATAATTTACATAGTAATATAATTACTTTTTACAAATAATCGTAATGAAAGTAATATATATAAGATACAAAGTGAAAAAGAAAAATATAAAATAAAACGTATTAATATATTAAAAGAGATGCGAAATCGTAAATTCGAATAGAAATGAATACATAGTAAAAAATCTTAATAGGGCAGAAGTATATAAAATAAAAAGTAACAGTATATCAAAAGCGACGGGAAATAGTAGATCCAAATAGGAGTAAATTCGTTAAAGCAGTATGTGTATAAGTTATATACCGTAGTATAATATAGGGGGAGATGTAGATATTAGGTTTTGAAACTCTTTAAAACGTTAAAAGTAATGAAATAACGTAAAAGAAAAGAAAAAGTAAAAATAACGTTAATCTTATTAGGGTTGTAAAACTTGCCTAATAACATTAATGAATGGTGTACTAATCGATAGAAAGGTTTTTAATACTCTGTTCGGGGTATTTCTAGTAAGTATATTCGTTAGTTTTCATTTTTCATTAATTTATCTTTTTTTTTTCAATTTCATGGCATCCGTATCGTTCTCGTAAGGCTATAATATCGATTTTGAATCGTTTCTTATTTTTAATACCAAGTTAAATCATTTATTCGTAAATCAAAAAAAGAGTTGATATATATAAAGAAAAGGAATACGTTTTGAATTAAAGTTATAAATGATTATCCGGACTATTATCGCTATAGAAAGTTCCAAATCTAATAATTTAACCATAATTTCAATTTCCGAAGCTACAAAGCTTTTTATAACCTATTTACACTTGGTAAAGGTTTAATAAATAATATTTTTACAAAACGTAAAATCGTTTCGGGCCAATATTCCATTGCCTAAAACCAAAACAAAATCTAGTTGCGAATTGTAGTCTTTATTATTAGCGAAAAAGCTATTAGTAAAAACAAACAGATTTATAATACTTATATTTAGCTATATAAACTGTAAACAGCGTTTTGAATTATATTAATGCCACGTAAAGCGTTTGTTAAACGTCTTATATACATCGTCTAAAGAAGTGGTTTGGAATTATGCGGCGACTAAAAAGTGGAATACCGCTTCCGGTTATATTACTAAAGTAACTTAAACGCTCCGTACGCAATATAACCTGTATTCGTCGGCCCATTTTACGCTATCTAAAAAGATAAAAGTACCCCTATATAACTACTTTTTTTACTTAAAGCCTAAATCACGATTTAGAAAAGTAATAGTGATACTATTAAAGTCGATTATATAGTTTTCCATCAGATATGTTTTAGTATTTGCCTTTCAACCGGCCTTAAAAAGCTTCTTTTTTTTAAATACGAAAAAAGAAGCGTTATACTGCGTTGATATATAGTCTGTTTACATATCCGTTAATACAAATCCATTAAAATAGGCTATTATAACCAATATGTACAAGTTGAAGGTTAAGTAAATTACTTCGAATCGCTTCTGATAATACATTTAATAAGTTTTATACTAATAAAAACTAACTTTATTCAAGCCATAAAGCGGTTTTACAATACGTAAGATAGTTTCAGATAGGTAATATCTTTTAAAATCCGTAGGTATATTGACCTAGGTACATCGTTAAAACCATTTCTTAAATTATATATAAACCTTCGTAATATTAAGAAGTTTAATATATAAATCATAAAAGATATTAAGGGAGGTTACGAATTTAAAAATTGAGCGATAACTAACTCATTACAAGGTAGGGGACTGGGTTATAATATTATTTTTACCGTCGTCGTTATATCTTTTTGTAATTAAACAGTTTTTTTCGCATGGTTTTCCGGTTTTATCTTTAATTCCATATACAAAACAAATGGGAAAAATTCTATAAGCATTGCAAATGGTAAATTCGAACCGCTTAAAGCGAAAAACACCTTAATCGATTACGGTAAAGATTTCGGTTTAGGTAAATTATTTTAATAATGCGCTTAAGATAATTATAATAATTTTGCGACGAAGCTTTAATTTAAGTTTACGGTTTACTTAATCCTTTGAAGTAATTCAGGAATTCACGACAAAGTTTTCCAGGCGTTTTTTGGCTTTCTAATTAAAAGAGCAGCCCCGTCGGCGATGTATTAATGGTATTAGTACAAACGGGCCGCTTTCTTATAATGGTAACGAGTTAGAAATACGATTAGAAGGTCATACTAAAATCAAAAGTGGTTTAGATTCGTCGTTTTTAAAGTCGCTCCGTCGGCGGTTTTAGTTGGATGGTGTTTTTAAGCCGTATCTATCCACCTCTTTTTTTATACTCCCATATTATTGTCTAGTAAAATAAACTTATACCGTTTGGAAAATGAATAACTACATTATAGCTTTGAGATCCGTTCATTTTTTGAAAGCTAATTTATCCGTTTTTGATATTCCAAATTAAAAAGTTAAATTACAATAGTGCATCTAAAACACCAGTATTACGTAGGCTATTCCTTGTAACCAACGCTTTTAAAACGTCGCTATTAGCTTGTAGTACACGTAATGCTGTGATGGCTTTCGCTATAATATTCTTCCTTTATACCGTAGTTAACGATGGTATAAAATTTATATAGATCTTTGGATAAGTATTGAAAATAAAAGGCGTAAGGATTAACCTATTCGGGTCGAAAATGTTATTAATAGCGTTAAACTCTATTTACAGTATACATTCCTTAGAACTAATACATTTGAACTCTTTATATAATATCGTATGCTCTTTTTTAAACGGTTTACGATATTGTTTATACTTATTAATACCTTATAATACTTTTACTGGTATAGATTTATATTGGTTAGTGGCGATTCTAATTTTAATAAACCATCCAGTAAAATCGAAGGCCGTTTTAACGACATAAGTAATCCGGTTTGAAAAACCTGAGTGAATGCCTAATTAGTAATTAATGAAAACGTTTTATATAAACTTAACAACTTAAGATAATATTGCCGCGTCGATATCGTATAATACCGGCAAGCTATTCAAATATATTATATCGACATTTACTTTGTAGTCAAAGTTTAAGTTATCATTAAGGTGGAACTTAAACCCCTCTAGAGCCTATAATTATATCTAATACTTATAATAAAACTTTTTGATAGTTTTAAGTACGTCCTTCCTTATATCCGTATAACTCGTGACGTAAAATAGCCGTAAAAGGCGTTTTATAGTTGGGCATTCGAATCAGCGGTATAATATTCGCAATTCCGTTTACGTTCAGTAAACATCCTTAATTGTACATACTTTGAAGGAAAACCACAAATATCCGAACTTAAGTAGAAACGGTACGAATACGCTATTCGAAACGCGAATAAATTGGTTATTCGTATTCCGGACTTTAATTTCGAGTTTATTTATATTAACTAACGAAAGTAAAAATATCGTTTTAAAGTTTAGTATGTAAAAATTAACTGGTTCCAATCATGTATTTACAATGACCGTCCTAAACGACGACGCTTTGCCTTTATCAAATAAAACCTTTCGATATTTACTTATTCAGTCGAGTTAAAACTTCGGAAATTTAGTCACGAACGCGTCGAATTATAGTTTCCAAGTTGTTAAGATTTTATCCATTCTAGTATTAGGTATAATGACCTAAAATCGGTTGCCGTACCCATTTAGAAGTGTAAATTACAACGCTATATATACTTTTAACACTTCATTTTCGTAGTTTAGACCTATATTATATAAAGAGAAGGAGTGCTATAGGCCTGTGAAAATAAGTTAAGTGGTCTGGTTGTCTTAGTTTACTAATAAACATTATTAACTTCAAAGGTTTTTTTTCTTCAAACATATATTAATAAGGGTAAACGTTAAACTTATCTTTGACGCCTTGGTATTCGGCTATATATATTGTAAAATGAGATTTTATCTGGTTTTCAATATATCATCGGATTTTAACTATTATTTAATCCAAATTTCCTTTTATACTAAATAGTTAGCAAATGAGTAACCGATTTCATCGTATGTAATATAGCACTTTTATAAACCCATAAAGCTTAGTATACCTTTTTGTCAATATTGTTATAGCCGCGGTAAGTTTAGTCCCTAACCGTAGGATTGTCTTCAATATTAGCTACTTTATCCTATGTTTCCAGGGATACCTTTTTAATATCTATATTTTTAATAACTATGTGTACGCCCCTTATTTTTCTTTGAATATACTTTAAACCTTTAATCCGAAACGTGGTAAATAGTTTCGGCGAGGTTTACTTTAATAGTTTGGCTTTCAATTTTAGTTTCATCGGTTATAAATGCCATTTTGAAGCTCGTCTATTGACGTATAAACGTTTTGAGGGATATTTTTAAACTTATACAAAAGGACTTTAAATCCTTTTTTGGTTTAAATGATGAAGAATAGAAATTTGGGTTTTTGCGATATAATTTTGTTATTACTCATATAGACAATTTGTTACCTTTATATTACAGTTTCCAAGCCGTCTGGCACTTTTAGAACTTCATTAATAGGGGGGTGAATACCTTTTATAGATTTTCATTAGCGCTTTTACGTTAATTCCTCATGAATTCTCGAGTTGTATTAATTCAATACTTATTGTAAAGCTTGTGGTTAATTTTTATATCTCAATTTAATTTTAAACGGTTATAATGATCCGCAAATATATCCATCTATATAAACTAGTATATATACTACTCTTTAGTCTATCTAAATGATATACCCGTCAAAATAACGTAAAATTAGGAAGATTTGATATCTAATATTTTATACGTATGAAGTATTACACGTATTTTGTTATCGAATACGTCGTATAATTTATCGTCATAATTTTTATCCTTATTCTAAAGCTTAATCCAACTATTAAGCTTTGTAAGGTCGCTCCTATTATTAGGAAACAAGTATATCAAAAAGTCAATTTAAGGGTTATTGTTAGAATGTATTAGTCTGTAAGGTACGTATTGGCGTTTCGTGCCACTTATTATTTCTTAAAGCGGGTTGTTTTTTATATCTCGACCGCTCCCGTTACAGCTTAACATAGTGTTAACCGTATTTAGGGAATGATTCAATGTTTGATTCTCCTTTACAATATATACTGGTATAATAGTATAATATACCAATATAATAAAAAATAATTATAAATGTTTTTCGTTTTACTCAAGCTTTGTGTTCCTAACATAAGGTACGAATATAATATCGGATTGTTATACGCCTTACATTCGTATATTTACCCTTTTTTCTGTTTCATCCGTATATCTTCTACCACCTGTATTTTTCTATTCCGTTAAGTAATATTCTTTTACACGTTCCGTTCAATATAAATTTCTATCCTTCTAATTTAAAAAGTTAATAAGCCGTGTTATTCCAAATGAGGCTTTTATAAAACGGCTATTTCTGCCTCCAAAGATATTAATACCTTCACTTCGAAATTGAACTCGTAAGGCATTAGCAATGAAATATTTTACCATTTGTCATATAATAAACATGTTTTCGGAATTCTTTTATAAAATTATCCAACATATTGGGGCTTTCGGTTTTCTCCTCCTAATAGCAAAAATTCACGGCTAAAATATCAGTATTTATCGTATATATGCTTAATTTCTCAACTAGTATATCGATAGTATCATCTTAAAGATCTAGTTTCCTTTCGTATATCATAACCTTTTAAATTCCAATACATTCGACCAAAAAGTTGAAGTAACCGTTAGCTTCTTCTGGCGTTATTGATATTAGGGCTATAGCTATAGGTATTGTAAGACGGTTAGGAATAATAATTCATGTATACACCTAATATATTGAAGCGGTATATATTAATGGTTTTGCGTGACAAGTGGGATTTAAACAAGTTTTAAGCTTAATGTAATTTATTCCAACACAAATAAAAACCATATAAACGAGTAAATACGAAGTTAATAGGGTAAGTAAAGCGGTGCAAGTAAGGTTTTTAACGCTCATCAGTATAAATGAAATTTAACTAACACGCAAACAAAGTATAGTTATAAGCTAGTCACACGTTTAAATTAATTTCATTCATACTCATTAACTTTATATTAACTGAATGGCTAGGAAAATTAAACGTTGTAAATACTGAATCTAAAACACGTGGTATAAGGCGAACTATAAAGAGGTGGATATGATAAATAGGAAATGGAAAGGAAAGGGGAAATATATAGGTACGAATACGGTGTACAACTTTCGGTTCGTAATTGGTAGGCGGTTCGAATATGGAATTATAACCGCTTTTATTAATTGCGAGTGGATTATTTATTCCATCCGTCGCTGCTTTTGTGTTTCATAAACGGTGTAGGTATTACATCTGTGACTGCTTTTGTATTTCGTAAGCGGTTTAGATATTACGTTTAAATTGGATGAGTCTCCACAAAGGGTTTCGAAACTTGGTAGCTTTAACTCAAGTGGCCAAATACGTAATAGGACGCTTTTCAAAAAAAAAAAAAATCACGGGTATTTTAAGACACTCAACAAGAGTTAATAGTAGCTTAATGATGCTTTTGATAAATAAAACGCCAAATAAGGGTTGATAATATCGTATTAAAGTTATTATCTTTGAAGTTACTTTACTTTTATAATTTTCATATATATGCCGTAGAATTCTTCCAAAAGGTAGTATTAAAATATAAATAGATAGGACCTCTACATTATCCTATTATAAGTATTTAACTCATATTTATCTTTTCTTTCCTAGGCTATTTATAATTAACCGAGTCGGCTACTAATTAGTATTGGGAAGGTTTCTACCTAATCCACGAAAATGCAAAAAAGTAAAAGAATAATCAGAAAGATTAGTATTATAATAGTAAAGATAGATAAGTTAGGAATAAGTATTCAGAGAGTATATACCACGGATAAGAGGTTATAAACCTCTCTTCCAGGTAGTAGCATTTTGCCATACACTTTGGAATGTCCCTTCTAAACCGCGCCACGCATAATGCACTCTACAATAGTGCAGCCTATAGCGTGACACGTTATCATTCACTCTGTAGGAGTGCACCTTACGTTGTAGTGAACTGCCACTTGACTTACGTATACAAACTATAAAAATATATAATAATATCCACATATACCTATCAAGCCGAAATTTCTCTTTTATATTAACAATAAATATGGATCATATATTGAATCTTTTTAACCGTAATTTCATATGCAATTAGTAGGCTAGGAATTCATGGACGTTTACTCCAGCTAATCCGGATAGAGTTTGAATATATCGTATTACCATTCCTAAAAGATACTTGTCACGTAGGTTTTATATTAATTTCAGTAATATAATCTGTTATAAATCGGTTGCTAATTTCGTATACTTTTGTGTTTATCGTGGCCATTAAGGGTGAACTTTCATTTAATTTCAATTAAGAAACTTATTGCTAAAGTTAGTACTTTATATTAGTTGATTTCCTGAATTGTCAACGATTACATAAATACTGTGTCTTTAAGCGATTAGGAGTAACTTTTCGCATGGTTGCCTCGTGATTTTATCTTTAATATCGTGTATGATCCTCGACCTTAAAATAATAACATTCGGGTCATAAAGGTTGAAATCGACTTTAGGCACGAATTGTATAACTCGAGTTCGGAGTCAGTTAATCTCGACCCTATTACTTTCTTAAAAGGTTTGCCGAATTTTCTAATAATGACTTATATCTAAATCTTCATAATTAAGTTTCAACCTTTTTCTTTTCCTAATTATTTAAGTAATATTATAGATACAACCAAGTATGTATTCCTCGTCTTTAACATTTTCACTCTTTATTAATTGTCTATATCGACGGTATTTTATTGACTTGTTGATAACAGGTGGATGAAGATCGTACTAGTTTATTCGTTCAGCTGAAAGATTTTTTTATCGCTATTATTAATCGCCTTAATATACGGTTTAATTTGTGTAATAAGAAACGTTGCGGGGCTATTAATGAATTTAATAACTACTTTAAGGTTAACGATATTTAATATTTTATGTAAGCCATCCTTTTTACCTGTGTTCCACCGCACGAAACCTTTACTCCACAACGGTAAAACAAATACGTATATAGTCGTAAGACTATTTCTAGTATTAAATTCTTTATTGACTTAACGCCGTACCGATTGCTCCAGCAATTTCTTTAATACTTTACCGTAAGTCATAGCTCTTTTCTGGATACTTAATAATAGTGGAGATGTACTCGGTAGATGTGGGTGCGCTTTAAAGCCCAATAGTGTTAGTACTAGGCCGTTAAAGCCCACAGTATCATTTAATCTATTTACTGTAATCTAAAGGCGTACCTTCTAGTCTATAAAGCTTCCAATCTCTAACATAAGAATATCTTACGTTTTGCGGAGTAATGAGTATGCCTTCTCGACGTTTCTAACTATCTAATAGGCCTTAAAAGGAACCTATTTGTATTGGATTCCCTATATTTTAGCGTCCTCCTCAAACTCCACCGCAGCGAAGTTGGTACTAGTATGGTAAACAACGACGTTAGGTAGGCTCAAATACGAATTAATCTACAGCATTATTAATGTTTCTACGAATCTTTCGCCGAAAAATATTTCAAAAACTTAGCTCTTTGAAAAGAGATTATAAAGTAAATAACATAAAAAATAGGATTATTGTTTAAATAAAATACGTTAATAAAAATCTTGTAATTAAAGTTTTTTTCGTTTTTAATATAAATTTAAATCTTCGAAGGGATTGGATATGCTTTTGGTAGTAATAATAAACGTTAAACATATTTCAAATCATAATATTACACATTTTTATACCCAAGAAACTTGACGATTTTATATAATTTATCGACGATTCGATAATTATAGTGCTGGTATAGTTGACGTATTTCTTACTTTGTTAGGTTTAAAACTGTCGCCTTTAGGCCGTAAAGATGAAAGTATAAATTCCCTTACTTAAAGGTGAAAAGAAGCCTTTAGCTGTTTTTAACCAGTTTATCAATGTTAATGTTAACGTTGACGTTAAGGGTTTTTATATTATCAAATAATGAATAAAATAGGTAAGGGCCTTGAGTATGTGGAACGTAATCTACCTAATCATAATTGAAATAACTGTAATTTTAAATAATTATAGTTATTCGTCCAAGCTGAAACCTACTTTGGTTTCAATAGTATTTTAACGATTAATTTCCGTGTTATAGGCTATTACCTGAGCTAATGGTTACCAAAGATCTAGCTCTGGTGATTGCTATTCTCTTACGATTCTCCAAAGCCGCTTGGAAGCTGCATGGAAGTATGCTCTCACCTTTTATATAACCGGGTTACCCCCTTTTCTATTACTTCATAGCAGCTCTCAAATAGGTGTTTCTCCTTTTTTCTTATTTATCGAGGATTATGTACAGTATCCGACCACTTTAAGCGGCAGCCTCGGCTTAATCCTTCTATATATAATCTTCGATCCTTTTTCCCCAATGGTATTATAACTAATTATTAGCAACTATAGTTTAAAACTATATGTTTCGACTTTTTGAACCGAAATTCCTAAGCCCTAAAACAATTCCTCAAAGTACGTGTAAATAAACGACTCCAAAACATTATAATAACTTATCACAATTATTCAATCTCTTAATAAAAAAGTTTTATTAAAGAGTAACATATAAAGTTTATGAAGCGCAACGCAACTATTTGCTAATACGTTATATACTGAAAATACCGTAATATTAACGTATTAAATACGTTAACAAGGATAATCCGGTAATTTTAAGTTACTGACACGCCCATGTTTTCGGATTTCACCCCTTTAAAAATATTCCACCATGTTACCTATAAATAACGTTGTCGGTAAGGTCACTGCCTATTTCACGTAAAGTAAAAAGAGCAGAAGAGTAATCATAAGATTGGTATTGTTGTAGTAAAAGATAGATAGATCTAAGAAGTAGAAGCATTCCAGAGGGTGCACGCTACGAATGAGAGGTTATAAACCTCATCTAGGCAGTGGCTCTTTTGCTATGCGCTCTGGAATACTCATTCCAGACCGCTCCACACATGATGCACCTTGCGTCTTGCAAAAGTGCAGCCTGCAGCGTGACACGTTATCATATACTCTGCAGGAGTACACCTTGCAATACTGTGCACTGCCACTTGGCTTATGTATACTAACTATAAGGGTATATAATAATATCTACACAGACAATCTTTTCATTTTTCCTTATATTCCCATAGTTTAGTAAAAATAGTATAATTATAACGAGTTCGTATACATAACCCTGTAATCATAGTGTAGTTGTGGTACAAATAACAAAGGTTTAAATTAGCAGTTTTTTGTAATAACACTATGTTTGCAGTATCAATTGCAAAGGTTGGAATTAGTAATTTCTAGCCGTGGTGGTGATTGTAAAGGTTCGAATTAGTAATTTTTGGTCGTGGAGTGATTGTAAAGGTTCGAATTGGTAATTCCTGGCCGCGGTGGTAATTGTAATAAGGGCTTGGTTAGTGTAGTTAGCCAACACTATGAAGGTCGTAAGACCTTTTTAATTACACTAACAAATAACGTGTTTGTCGATATAAGAGGTTTTAACGTTCCTTTCGGTATAATTTCAATTACTAACTTTGTCGGGTTTAATGTTTTATCGATTCACCTCGTTTACTCTATTTCCTGGCGTTTATATAACTCGCATAAGACCATGATATTGATGATTAAACGTTTTTTATTCGTAATAACTAGTTTAACTAAACATTTATAAAACGAAAAGAAATTAGTGTATATACCGAAAAAGATGAGGTATAAATTAAAGTTAAAATAATGATTTGGACCGTTATTACTATGGTAATACTCGAATCGAAACCCCTTACTATATTATTGATTTTTGAAGCCAGGAAGTTTTTGGTTAACCCTGTTTTATTTGATAAAACTCTAGTAGATAATGTTTTCATGGAGCGTAAAACCGTTTCGACATGGTGTTTCATTACCAAGGACTAAAACAAAGCTTATTTGCGAATTATAGTCGCTATTATTAGTGAAAAATCCGTTAGTAAAAATAAATAGCTTTATAATACGTATATCTAGCGGCATAAATTGCAAACCGCGTTTTAAATTGTATATTTGCTATAAAAGCCGCTTATTCAACGTTTTACGTATATTGTTTAACGGAGTAGTTTAGTATTACGCGGCGACCGAATGGTTTAATACCGCTCTTGGATATATTATAAAGCAACCTAAACGCTACATACGCGTTGGCATCTGCATTAGTTGGCCCGTTTTGCCCTATTTCAAACGAAGAAAACAACTTTATTTAACTGCCCTTTTTACGTAAGGCTTAAAACGTCGTTTCGAAGAGTAATGGTGGCATTATTAAAGTTAATTATATGGTCCTCCGTTAGGTACGTTTTAGGTTTCGCCTTTAGGTCCGTTTTTAATTTTTTTTCTTTAAATGCGGAAAACGAAACGTTATGTAGCGTTAGTATGTCGTTCGTTTATATACCTATCAGTGTAAAACTCCTTAAACGTGTTATTAATACTAATAGGCACGGGTTGAAGGTTAAATTAGTTATTTTAAACCAGTTTAATAGTATTTTTGATAGTTGTTATGCTAATAAACATTATCTTTTACTAAATCATAAAACGGATTCATAATACATGAAATTATTTTACGTAGGTAGTGCTTTTTAAGATTTATTGGTATATTGGCGTAAATACGTCGTTTAAGCCGTGCCTTAAATTAGGTATATACATATATTATATTACGGAGTACGATATATATTTTATTTGGTATATTAAGGGAAGTTACGAACGTAAAATTCAAATGGTGGCTTACCTGTTATAAGGTAAACCATTAAGTTATAATGTTTTTTTTTGCCATAGTCGTTATAACCTTTAATAATTAAACGGTTCTTTTCGTAAAACCTTCTGGTTTTATCCTTAATTTCGTAAAAGAGACGAGTAAGACAAATTTTATAGGCGCTGTAAACTGCAAATTTGAACCGTTTGAAGTGAAATACGCCTTAGTTAATCAAGGAAAAAAAATTCTATTTGGGTGTATTATTTGAACGGTGTACTTAAGGTAGTTATAATATCGTCGTAGCGGAGTTTGAGGTCAAACTAGCGGTTTATTACCTTCTTTTAAGTAATAAATGAGCTTGCGGTAAAGGTTTCAGGGCGTTTTTTAATTTTCGAGTTAAAAGGGCAGCCCTGGCAGCGAAGTGCAAATAAGGTTAGTATAAGTGAACCGTTTCCATTTGGTAAAAGCGGGCCGAATACGTAATTCGAAGGGTGGGTTGAAACTGGAAGTGGTTTGGATTCGTCATTTTAAGGGGAGTTTCGTTAGCGATTTTGTTAGGATTACGGTTCCAGGTCGCTCCTTTTTATTTTTCTGCTATACTTTCGTACTATTATTTAACAAAAAGCACTTATATCGCTTAGTAAATTCACGAGTATATTATAGCCTATAAAACCGTTGAAATTTTGAACGCCAGTTTATCCGTCTTTATTTTTTCAAACTTGAACCTTGAATTGTAACGGTAAATCCAAAACGCCAGTTTTACGTAGGTTATTCCTTATGGTAAATGTTTTAAATATATTGCTTTTGGCCTGTAAGGCATGTAATATTTCTATAGCTTTCGTTATAGTATTCGACTTTTGTACCGTAGTTAGTAATGATATAAAGTTTATATAAATACTTGCGTAAGTATCATAAATAAGGAACTTACGGATAAACCTACTTGAGCTGAAAGTGTTAACAGAGTTAACTGTTATTTAAAGGATAAATTCCTTAAAACTGGTACCATTTAATTCCTCAAATAACAATGTATACTATCTTTCAAACGGTTCATAGTACCTCTTACAATTTCTAATAACTTATAAGGCTTTTATTAAAATCTATTTATACTTGTTACCAAGTATCCGAAACTTAGTAAGTAATTAGATAAAGATGAACGCCGTATTAATATCTTATATAATTTAATTGAAAGACCTTTGGTAAACTTTCAACTAACAATTAACCAAAATGTTTTAATAGTTTATAACGGAAACGTTTCGTATAAATTTAGCGGCTTGAAATAATATTTTCGTATCGACGGCGTAAAAGACCGGTTAACCGCTTAAATACATAATATTCATAATTACCTTGTAATTGAAATCCATATTATTTAAAAAGCGAAAATTAAACCGTCATAAAGTTTACGAGTATAATTAACATTTATAACAAAACTTTTTAATAATTTCAAACGCGATTTTTCCTTTATCCGTATAACTTTTAGCGTAAAGTAGTCGTAAAAGGCGTTTTATAACCGGTTATTCGAATCGTTGGTATAAAATTCGTGATTCTAGTGAAGTTAAATAAATAACCTTAATTGTACGTATTTTAGGGAAAACCCATAAGTAATCGAATTTAAGCTGGAATGATATGGATATGTTATCCGAGGCGCGACTAAGTTAATTAGTCATATTTCAAACCTTTATTACGAGTTTATTTATATTAATTAAGAAAAGTAAGAATAATATTTTAAATTCTATTACATAAAATTTAACCGGTTCAAATCGCGTATTTACAACGATTATCCCAAGGTAAAACGCTTTGCATTTATTAAATTATAACTTTTCGGTATTTTCTTATTCGGTTCAGCTAAAACATTAGGATCTTTGTTACAAACGTATCGAATTGTTGTTTTCCGGCTGTTAGGACTTTAGTAATACCGGTATTAGGTATAATTTTCTAGAAACAGCTACCGTATTTATTTAAAATTGTGAATTTTAACGCCATATAAGCGTTAAACATTCTGTTTACGTATTTTAGGCCTATAATATGTAGCAAGAAGGTATCTTATAGGCTTGTAAACATGAGTTAAGCAGTTTCGCTATTTTAGTCTGTTAAATAAGTATTATTTCCTTTAAAGTTTTTTTTCCCTGGAGGTGTATTCGTAGTGGTAGGTATTAAGTTTATTATCTAAGATTTTAAATTCGGCTGCATATGTTGTAAAATTAGCTTTTATCTGGTTTTGAAATATATAATACGCTTAGAATTATCGTTCAGTGCAAATTTTCTCGTAAGAAGGTTAGTAAGTAAATTAACAGCTGATTTCGCTATATACAATATAATGTTTTAACAAAATCGAGGGGTTTCGTATACCTTTTCGCAGGTATTGTTATAGCCGCTATACGTTTCGCCTATTTCCGAATAATCGTCCCTACTTTTTATTACCAGGGTTTCCCCTTTACTACCTATAATTTAGGCGTTTGTTTTATTTTAGGTATACTTTAAATTTTCGATTTAAAAAGTGGTGAATAGTTTTAGCAAGGTTTGTTTTAGTAATTTAGCACTCGCTTTCAATATTATCGGTTACAAATTCCAATCCAAAGTTTGCCTACCAGCGTATAAAGGTTTTAAGCGATATCTTAAAACTTATATAAAAGGCCTTTAAATCCTTGTTAGGTTTAAAAAGTATAAGGTTGAAATCCGGATTTTCACGACATGTTTTCGTTATTGCTTGGATAAATAGTTTATTACTTTTATCTTTCGGTTTGAGGGTTAACTAGAATTTCCGGAATTCAGCTAATGAGGTGGTAAGGACCACTTGTAGACTTTTATCGGCGTTTTCACGCTTTTTTCTCACTGATTTCTAGGTTATACTAATTCAGTCCTTATCGTAGACTTCGAGGTTGATTTTTATATCGAGAGAGATTTTAAACAGTTATAACAATTTATAAATGTATCTACTTACATAAGGTAATATATATATATATTACGTTTTGGCTTGTTTAGATAATATATAGGGTAAAATAATATAAAACTGGGATAGTTCGATATCCAGTCTTTTACACGTTTTAAGTATGACACTTATTTTGTTGTCGAATATATTGTATAGTTTACCGTTATAATTTTTATCTTTATCCTAAAGTTTAACGAAGTTGGTCAGCTTTATAAGGTCGTTTTTATTAGTGGGAACGCGGTGCAGTGGGAGATTATGCTAAGGATAGCGGTTGATAAGTATTATGTTATTGAGTATGTATTAGCGCTTCATACCATTCGTTAATTTTGGAATAGGGCGTTTTTATTATTTAGTTTTTTTTTTCCGTCATTAATTTGGGTATTAACGGTATCCAGTATACAGGCTTGTATTGACCTTTAGCTAAAATTGCGTTTCGGGAAGGGTTCTTATCTAACCTTCGTTTCGGATAATAGTTACGGCGCTTTTATCTCTTTAGTTGATTTTTCCAGCTTTTTTTCCGCTTTTCGGCCGGCGTTTAGGTTTTTTAAGCGCCTTATTTCCATTCACAACGGCTTTTTTCATTCTCGGTCCGTTATCTAAAGAAAGTGTTCGTAGTGTTTCTTTAACTAGTGTCGTTCTATAAACTTCACCTTTATTACTTTATCATCTATTTACTTTAATATTTATACAAGTTGAGTCGTTATTAATAGGGCTTTTATAATATGGATATTATTTTCAAAAGTTTTATTAATGCCTTTACTTCGTAGTTGGTTTCGTTCTATTTTTAACATTGTACTATTAACTGTATGCTATATTTTTGGTACTTAGTTCTTAAGGTTCTTTTTGAAATCGCCAAACAAGTTGCGTCTTTTAATTTCTCCAATAAAAAAGTTAAAATTTATGTTAATAATATACGTATTTACCGTATAAGGGTCCAAATCTTCCATTAGTACTTCAATTCTATTTCTATAAGTTAAGGTCCAAATACTTTAGAATATTGTTACGAAATGGTGTATATATAAAAGGGTGCTTTATATATTCGTTAATCTTCGTTAGATCTGTTATTGGTAAAGTTATCATGTATTTAGGGCAGGTAGTTGGTGTGTATTTATAATATTTAAAGCAACGTAAATTAGTAATTTCTCGTCATAGTTAGATTTTGGTACGTCTAGATTTTAAATTTAGGGTGATTCATTTTTTAAACGACAAATACAAAGTAAATATAATGAATAAAGCGATTGAATTGAACTTATTAAGGTTTGTTCGTATAAAGAAAGTTTAAAATAACACGTATATAAAGTATAACCATAATCTAATTAGTCGTTTTAGACTGGTTTTGTTAACATTTGGTAACGTTATATTAGCCAAGGAGTAAGGAGAATTTAAACGTTGTAAGTACCAAACTTGGAATATATAGGATGAACTTAGGAAGGCGAATAGGGCGAATCGAAAGAAAAAGAGGGAAAAGAAATGTGGGTGTGGGAAGGTATATTGTATAATCTGGTGTACGGATCCTGGTTCATATTTGGCGAGCGATTCAGATTGTTGTTTTATAGCCATTTTTGCTGGAGCAAGCGGTTTGGTTAGTCCGCTCTTATCTGTTTTTAAATATCGTAAGCGGCTTGGATACTGTATTTGTAACCCATTATGGGTTTCGTAAGCGGGTTGGATATCGATTTCAGATTGGACGGGGTTTAACGAAGGGTTTCGAAACTTAATGATTTTGGATTTCGTAGCATAATTCGTAATAGGACGCTTTTTAAAAAGTGCCTGAATGCGTTTAAAGCACCAAAATAAGTTAACGGTGGACGTAACGGGGCTTTTTAGTAAATAGGGAGTTAATTAGTCAACAATATCGTATTAGGAATAGTCTCGTTAAAGTTAATTCAGATTTTATAATCTTATTACAATTCGGGTTTGACGGTGTTTCCGCGTAATTTAATATTTCTGTATGGTTTTTGTAAGGCATAGTGGTAAAACAAAAATAATTGGGATTGTTATAGTATCTCGCTATAAGTATTGAACTTAGGTTTATCTCTTATTTCCTTAGCTATTTGTAATCTACCTAGTCGGTTACTAATTGGTGTCGGTAAGGTCTTTACCTGTTTCATATAAAGTAAAAAGAGTAGCAGAGTAATTATAAAATTGATATTTTTGTAGTAAAAGATAGATAGATGCAAGAAGTAGAAGTATTTCAGAGAGTGTATGCCATGGATAGAAGGTTATAAACCTCTCATCCGGGTAGAGGTCCTTTTGCTGTGCGCTCTGGAATACCTATTCCAGACTGCTCCACGCATGATGCACTTTGCGTCTTGCAAGAGTGCAGCCTGCAGCGTGACACGTTATAATGCACTCTGTAAGAGTGCACCTTGCTATACAGTGCACTGCCACTTGACCTATGTATACTAGCTATGAGGGTATATATTAATATCCACAGACGTAATTACTACACCACTCCTTACTGGAAACCGCGTTAACTTATCTGACGATGATAATTACTCGAAATATTCTGACTTCGAGTATAATACCGGCGTACCACTTAATACCATTAGGTGTAAACGACCTAACTGTAAACCCCTTAACTAACCGGTAAAGTTTTCCAACCTTGATTAACGATTTTTGGCAAAACAAGCTACAATATTGTATAACTTACATAGAAATTACAAATTTATCGATATTAAAAAAATACTTTTACGTAATTTTTCAATAATTCAAAGGCTTTATGAAAACCGTTATAAAACATTACTACGTCCGTGGTAATGATATCGATATTAACAGCCCTAATACCTTTATAGTATTACTTCGTACTTATTACTACAACTTAAATGCAGTTAAAATCTTCATTCTTCGGCTTACGAATATAAAACAAAAAGCCCGTAAATTATTTTACGTTTTATTCAACTTTTGGGAGGCTTTACTCGCTAAGTCCAGCAATATAGCCTATAACTCCGCCGCTAAACTTGCTATTTTGAAAGGACTTATCAATGACATACTAACTAATATATTATTACCCCTCGATATGCCCGCAAGATACCGTAAGTAAATTACTTATACCCAACTTATTAATGGGCGACTTTACAACCTTTGTACTCGACACGGTAACGCCGACTATATTGAAGTAACTGATACTTGAGGTACTACCTATAACGGAAACGATAACGGCAACGTGCCTATCCACAATAACTAGAGTAATATTATTATACCTAACGTAAACGCTTTTCGAGCCGCTTCCAAATAACGCGTTACCTTAGTTAACTACTTGAAACTCTCCTGTTGTAAAAACCTCAGTTTATGCTTAAAGTACGAAGCGAATAGTTACCGTATCTGTACCTATCTATTGGATCTCATGTAACGCCCAAACGGCTCCGGTACTAAGGATAATTTGAATATTCATTTCGTATTTTCCGACGATTTCATTAACTTTGAAAAGGAATAAACGTAACTTTCATACATAATAAAGTATAAAAGTTAAAGGGATTTTAATTCGATCCAGTAGCTTGCCCCTTAATCTTAAATAGCTTTCCATTTATAGTAGATTTATTTTATAATTTCATGTAATTTGTTAATGTTTGAGTCAATATGTGTTGTCAATGCCATAACGTAATAAATAAACTTCTTAACAGTCGATTGAAGCTGCCGTATATTCATTTTCTACTCCGACGACTAGGTGAAGCTATAAGTGACGTATTTGGGTCCGATTTACGTTTTAAATCTTTTATAACCCTTTCATATATTAATCACGATAAATACAGGTATCAGATTAAGATTTATATTATCTTCTATTCCCAATACTATATAAATTTGAATAAACCTTACGTGAAATACCAACAGATGACTTATTTCGCTTGAAATCATATATTACTTTTGGGACGAACAGGTAATCATTGCGTATAAAAACGTAGGTTCGCGCTAGTATATAAGGAACCTACAAAATTTGGTGCCGCCACTTTCTATACTATACTCCAGAAGGCGCGAAAGAACTAAACCGTTACCATGCGGCTTGCCGCCGTCTCGATCAAAACCATTAATGAAACTCTCGCTCCGAAATTACTTGTCTTTATTAACAATAAGCTAACCAATGCCTTTAACGGGTTCCTATCATTATTAGATAAAGGCATAAAAGAGAACAGATACCTCCTTACTGCTTCAAAACCGATTATAAAATCGGTTTTTAAAAATAAGAATTAAAACTAGTATTTGAAAGTCCTGTAAAGCCCGTTATACAGTATATCGCGGGAGAAGTACTTTATATCAGAGGAGACATTGACTAAGTTATTAGACTAAGGTTATATTAGCAAGAACAATTGCTGAACGGGTACCTTCGTATTTTTCGTTGAAAAACCGGAAATAACTTACGTTTTTGTATCAATTAATGTAAATTTAACGCTATTACAAACGTAGACCATTACTCCCTTTCTTTAATTAGGTAAACGTTCGAAAATATCTTGAGAATGAAATGATTTAGCAAATGAAATATCAAAGCTAATTTTTACAAATATCGTATTAATATAGGATATAAATAGAAAACCACGTTTTATATACGTTATAAACTTTTCGGGAAATTCATTACCTTTTTTAGACTTTTCAATATACCGGTTTTATTGTAACAATATTAATTTCTATTTATAGCAAGTCAATTACAATACAGTCAGTTAACTTTACTTAGATTAAAGTTGAGTGTAATGAATACAAGTAGAGTGCCCGATCCAAACTAGGGCATGAGCCAAGCAATTGGCCATACAAATTACTGTGCAGAGCGGCTAGCGGTCTGCTAAACTTAGAAAATACAACTCAACACTCCACAACTAATTTCAATGCAGCACCAGTTACTTCGACTACAGTGATTCCAATCGACTATGTTTCAACAAAAGGCCTATATCTATGGGTAGGCCTACCAACATATTACTTTTGCACAGTGTATTGATAATTAATTACACCCTTTTCTCAATATTTTTAATTTTGTTGACCTCGGCTATATTTTATTATATTTAAGTAATACCTTTGATAATTATAATATTCAGGTTGAATGGGTATTAATCGCCAGAAAAACTGTCAATTTAAACTTTGATATATTCAAATGTATATTAGGTGTTTAAAAACCCAAATGCCTGGAATTTATTATTGAAGTAAAAGTCGGAGCAAGTATAAACCCGGAAAAGCTACGCGTTATATGTGAATAAACGACTCTTATGTACGTATTAGAAAGATGGATTTTTTTTCGGATTTGCCAACTTTTACCAACAATTTATTCACAATTATTTTACAATTGTTAAAACCTTCATTCAACCAACTCTAAAGTATGACCCTTTCTGTTGAAACTCAAGGAAGAAGCCGTTTTCGAACGACTCGAGCTTTACTTCTTTTTTAAGCTTGTCCTCATTTAGAAGAATCTGAACCACGATACATTTTGAAAAGTCGATTATTGTTGGAATAGTATTATATGCAGTGAAGTAGATCAACTTTACTTACAGCAAAGTTGACCATACTGCAAGTGTATTGCTTTGTGCGAACTTACTGCATTGAGTGTAAGTCGAGTGCAGTACGCTGCACTTCACTCTAGGTCACGGGCCAAGCAATTGGCTATAAAAATTACAGTGCAGACCGGCTAGCAGTCTGCCAAACCTAGAACAATTCATTCACCACTTAACCAATGCAATACTACTATTACTTCGGAGACCAATCGAATCGACAACATTGCAAAGTCTAAGTCCTACCAACAATTACGCTAATTAAACCTTAGGAGGTTGTTTACTTTAACATAAAAATTATGGTAACTTACGTTTAATAATGGATTACTTTCGTTTCTTTTATCTTGATGAGTATAATTACGAAATCTACGATAAAGAATTATTTAGAATTATAAACTGTTTAAAAACATGAAACGCGGAACTCTGTAGAATGACCCGCCTATTTTTTTTTTTTTTTTTAGAATTATAAAAACTTGGAATATTTTATAATTATATGAGGATTTTCCTAATGATAAATTCCTTGGTTAGAAGGATTCTTTCAATACTTTTTACAAATAATTCAAAATAAAAGGGATAATTACATACAACCCGATATATATTATCCTGATGAAACCAAGATATTTTAAAGGTTCTTCAAAATTAAGCCTTTTAAGTTTGGAATTACCACTTTGACACCTTTAATAGAATGTTTTTAAGTAGATTTTTTGCGTATACATTTCCCGGTTAATCTTCGCCAACGAGTCTATCCCTAAAAGTAACGAACTTTACTAATATTGACTTTTAAAGTAATTAAGACGCTATTATTAGCCGAAATACTATTTAACCCCGTTTAATTCGCGTAGTATGCATAGACGACCGGATTTTTCCTGTCTATATTCGTATTAATTACGCCCAAATGTTTAAGGTCTCCATTTCGAAATGTTTAATGAATAACGACAGTATTTTGAGGTTCTGTAACTATATTTGGGTGCCCGTTTACAAGCCGTTTACTACCGTATTAATTGAAGCTACCTGTAATTTACTTTTTACTAGCATCCCAAACTGTAACGCCACTATCGTTATTATTAATATGATTATATATTCTTATAAGTAATATAACAGTTTCATTGCGAGGTAAACTCTTATAAAGTGTACGATAACGTATTACGCTGCAAAATCAATTTTTGCAGAGTGAATGATAACGTGTTACGCTGTAAGATACACTCTTGCAGAGTGTATAATAGCGTTTTACACCCTAGAAGGGATGTTGGCAAAGTGGATAGTAGAGTGCTCCGCTTTTGGTGAGAGTTTATAAGCTTTCACTTGAAGCATACACCTTCTGGATACCTCTTCTCTCTTTTAATTCATTTAACTATCATTTATAATACTTTATATTGTCCTTTTTTATATTAACGCATAAGATATAAAACTTATCGACACGAACTAGTAGCCAACTCGGTCGACTATAAATAGTTTAGAATAGAAAAGAAGAACCTTAGTTAACTACCTATAACAGGATGTTGTAATAGTTCCAACTATTTCTTACTTTAATACTAAGATTTACAAGGAATATACAGAAGTGTGAAAGAACTATAAAACGCGGGGTAATTTTAAAAAGAATAACTTTAATTCCATATTATTCATTCGGTTAGTGCTCTTTAACTACTAAAAGCCTGTTATGACTCAACAGCTGCAGGTCACACCAGCAGCGGCCCACAGCACTAATGAAGGAAATCAATTGGATACAGCCTAACAGCAGGCATCTGGTCCCACAGACACCCCAGGGTTAGGGTTTCTAGGGACCCACTCGGCACACAGAGAACCGGAGACTGGATATGTTGGATATGCTATATATCCAAATGATCTATTCTGGAAATGTTGGATCGCACACATATCCAACATATCTTACGCTACCACGTCAACTGAAGGAACTAGATATAAGGTCATGTTCATCACCACGTTAGGTAGCTTCATTAGATAGTTCTTCAGTTGTCAATCTAAGTATTCAATCTACACATCTGAATAGCCTCATGGCTTTTGATCATTACTTGCACGGTTACGATATTATTAACTCAATACCTCTGCTATCTTCTTAATAAAATAAACCCCCTGACACCTTCTGTATACTCACAGGTATTTAGTGTGATCATTACAAATCCTCGTTACACTATTTGTTAACTCGGTTAGCACTTTAGACGTATTTAGGAACTTTTTGAAGAGCGGTTTATTATGCATCAGCTAAGTAAGTTATTCAAACTAGGACTCTTTTACTATAACCTATTCGAAAATTCTTTCGAAACGCTCTGTTTAACCTAAAAAGCGTCCAAAATAAATTTTGTAGTGCTTTGACGAACTTGAAGGGCGCCTAACATAATATTTAAATCGTGTTGGAACAATATTAGCTGCTATTTTTAGCAGGTCAATTGCAGTGCAGTCAGTCAACTTTACTGCAAGTAAAGTTGACTGTACTGACCGCAAGTCTGTTGATTGTGGAGTGCCTGATTCGGTTTAGAGCATGGGCCAAGCACTTGGCCATACAAATTACAGTGCAGACTGGCTAGCGGTCTGCCAAACCTGGAACAATACATCCACCATCTGACTACTGCAATACTACTGTTACTTCGAAGACCAATCGAATCGACAACGTTGCAACGTCTAAGGCCTACCAACAAATCCGTTATATACACATGAAGAGCGGTTGAAACAACTTTTGTGGTACCTTTATAATTATTATAAGCCTCAAAGGCTATTTTTGAAACGCTTATATAAATATACATCGAGCGCCCAAAGCATCTTTCGAAACTTTTCAGCATATTTCGAAAGCGTCAAATATAGCATTCAAAGCTCTTACATACCATTTTACCCTTACTTATTAATTCCCTACTCTGTTTTCTGTTTACCCTATATTATACCATATATTTTAATTACTCGCTTATTGAAATTCTCATTTTAAACGTTTTATGTTTACTAGTTACTCGTTTAGTATAACGCTTGAAAGCACTAAACGACTAATTTATAACGTCTAACTCGTTTATGATTTCGTTTTATTCATATTTTATTTGAATTAGAAACTGTTAGAAGATTTATTTTAGCCGTTTTAATGAATTTAATTCGAATTTTATTTACGTATTATACAATTTTATTTACCGTCTTATTCTAAGACCCCTTTGAATACGCCATTCCAAGCGCAAAAAACACACCTTTACTTCGCTTTTTAATATTAGCCCCTTATATACGATAACTTTGCTTCTATAACATAACTCATAACGAGCTTGCTTGAGGCTAGCGAATATATATAACTTTTATTCCAGTATAAAACGCTCTAAAAAAGCGTTTTACAATTTGTTAACCTGAATATATGAGATGATGCTATTGAAACACCTGAAAAGAATCTAAACCCTTAGGCGGCGAATACGTACGTTGAAAATATGAATTTTTGCTATTGAAAAGAAAAAGACTAAAAACTAGATATATTCGATAATTTCCAAACCGAATTCTCCAACCAAATACTACAAATATGTTATATGGTATACAACTCGATCTGTAAAATACTGTGGTCATAATTACGAAGCGGATAAATTAATACTTCAGGTAGCAAAAACGACCGTATTATCTAAGCTCTTTTTATTAAAGCCTAAATTAGATGAAATAATAAATTATAAAGTGGAGAAAGTATTATAAGTAGACGTCGTAAAAAGATACTAGTTAGCGGAATATAAAAAGCATATTATTAAGGAAATGCGAAAAATTCCCTAAAACACTCCATGTACAAAAAGTTTAAAACGGTTCGAAAAGCTGACTGTGTCCTACGAAAGGTAGAAGGAGCTTAAGGAATCAACGAATGAGGAAATAAGACTTTGAGGGTTATCCACCACTCGAGTTAAACCGGAACCCTCTCCAAAAAACACTTTTTAAAAAATATATAAACCAAATCATTCTCCAAATACAATGAACGCCCTCAATAGTCGTAATGAAAACGCTCCAAACAAGGAAAACGGCGCTTATAAAGGAAGTTTAAGCAACGATAAAAGCCCATACAAACCTTACAACTCAATACCCACAAATTATAACCTATAATAAAACTTTTTACAATACCAGTTCCTCACTAATAAGAGTAACCCAATAAATTTTACAAAATTTTCCAGCTTATAAAACAAAACCGAAATCTATAGTGTTAATTTATACGATGTCCTAGATAAAAGAATCCATATAATATGAAATACTGGCGAAAAAATGATATAAAACCTTCCTAATTTCATATAATCCTAAACTATATACTAATTAGGTAAACCAGGAAGTAGTATATATACGCTTTAACGTAAATGAATACATTTACAAAGTATTACCAATGCCTAAAATGCATTTTCATACAGAAATTAACTACGAGATTTATAATAAGCACTATACGGGTACCTTATAGGAATCCGTAGGAAGTCAGCGAAAAATGCCGATAAAACGCTATAAGAAGTACTTGCTACCCTATTAAAAAGTTTAGAAAATTTTAGGCGGCACTTAGACTAAGATGTAAAGGCTTTTTCTATAAGCCTCAAAACGTTATTTAAGATCTTTATACGCCAACAAGCTATCTTTGTATCAACGTTTTTAACCTCAAAGGCTAAGGATAAAGACCCGTATATTACGAAAACGGACCTCGCTAAAACGATTCATCATGTTTTATATCAACGATTTAAAGTTTATCTAAGGCATAAAAACCATTAAATCTCTAAATACGGCTATAAAGGCTATATATACTAAGGGAAAAACCCTATAAACCGAGGGTAAAATGTGTAATAATGAAGATACTTTTACATACAAATACGAAATTCACCACGTCTACTATTAAAACTGCGAAAGAGTATACGAGGCTTTATAAGCCCCTAAAAACGTTATATTATATGTAATAAGGTAAATTATCAATTCATAAACCCTTCAGTATATGAGTAGATTCAAGTAAGTCAATAAGTCTAAGCTACTAACTACCCGAATACCAAAAGAGAATTAATTTTACAATTTATATAGCCGACTATAAAAATTCCAAAAAGGAAGACGACTCGAAGGAAGACTATATTTACGTAACTACCTAAAATGAAAAACAGACTAGAGGGTATTTAAAGGCTTGTAAGATACCTTATATTTACATGAAGTAGGCTTGAAAAGCCAAAAAAGTGCATTTAACGCCCATATAGCGTCGCAATTTACGTTATTTAATATATATAGTAGCCGGTTTTAAGATATTATGTTAAATACCCGCTCGATAGAATCTCGACCACTGGAAAACGATAATTCAACGATCTTATAGCAAAGTTTCCCAAATTCCAATTTGACAAAACAAAAGAATACTAAAAAGTTTTCTTTAGCAAAAGTAAAACGTTGTTATTCAACAAAATAGTAATAAGTATACGATTTAAACCGATAAATATTTATATGATAGATTTTAAAATGCAATTTTTTTTTTCTTTACCTAATATAAAAAAACTCAAAAGCAAGGTTACAAATATAGCTAAACAAATTATCTGCGTTTCGGATAATATATTTGTATCGCTTCGTTTAAAGTTTAGCTACATATAGGTTTTATCAGAAGTACATGTTATCGAAGTCACCTATTTAATATAGTCAAAACTAAGTATATTATACCGACGGTTTGAGTACCCGGCTAAAAAACACCTATTACGGTTATTCTACGTAATAGGTTTCATGAATATGGGAAATGAAACCACAAATGCTTTCAAAAATTTCTGCCACAAATACTATATATATTTACAAGCTTTAAAGCGATTTAAGCTCCGCTTTGAAAATAATGTAAACCTTAACTACAAAGTTATTATAAATATTATATACCTTGAAAGGCAGCCTATCGTTTATTTTATGGATGCCGTAAAATTAGTCGAAGCCGCACAATTTACGAAAAACGATTTGGTAACGGATTGTTTAAATACTTTAATTGAATATTAAACGAACTTTTATTTTAAGCTTCCAGACTATATTACCTACGACATAGGTACGGCTTTCATCTTAGTTAAATGGCGAATAAATGCTAATAAAACTGGAAGTAAATATAGACAAATACCGATCAGGACCACTTGGGGTATCGGTAAATGCAAAAATTAACACAAACCACTTAAAAACGTATATAATTCCATTCAATAAACTGAAGGGTATAGATATAGAGAAATATATTTTGTAAATAGATATAAGCGATATAAATAACATATTTAACCCGAATAACCAAAGCCTTATTTTGGGTATTACCTTATATCCCTATAGTTAGTAAGCGGCCACGCTGCAGATTGTACCCTTGCAGAGTGCATAGTAACGTGCCACTCCGCAAGGTGCATCTTTTCAGAGTGCATGGTAACGTACCACTTTGCAAGGTGCATTCCTGCAAAGTACATGATAGAGTGCCACTGCCTAGAAGTAGCATTGGCAGAATACACGGTAAGGTGCCACTGCCTAGAAGGAGGATTAAAAGAGTGTATGGTAGAGTGCTACTACTTGGATAGGAAGTTATAGCCTTTTATCTATGGCGTGAAATTTTTGGATACCTCTTCGCCTTTTTAAATAACTGTTTATTTTAATATAAACACTAATATTTACGATTACTTTTTAAATTTTTACGTTTACATAAATGGGTAAAAACCTTATCGATACTAATTAGTAGCCGATTCGATCGATTACAAATAAGTTAGTAAAAAAGAGACAAATCTAAATTCAATATCTATAACAGAATATTATAACGGTTTCAATTATCCGTGCTTCAATACTACGATTTACAAAAATTATTCGAAAATGTGGAAATAAGCGGGAAGGCCTTTAGAATTTGAGGCATAAAAAGACTATAAAACCCGAAGTAACTTTAAAAGAGATAACTTTAGTACAATATCATTAACTTGGTTAATTTCTTTTTTACTAAAATCTTCGTTACGCTATCTGTTAACTCTTTTTGGCACTCTAAACGTACCCATGCACTTTTTGGAAAGCGTCATATTATGTATCAGGCTATGTGTCATGACCCAGATAGCGGTTAGGTCAGGAAAACAGGCTAGCAAGGAAACTACGCCACTGAGACGCCTGAAGTCTAACACATCAGGCGGGGAACATCTCTTATGTCAGCAGACCCAGGGTTAGGGTCAATGCCAAGGATATGTTGGATATGTTGGATATGAGGTTATCCAAGCTATCCAAGGACATGCCAAGGATATGTCGGATATGTTGGATCGGAGGTTATCCAAGCTATCCACATTATACAGTACTGAAGACGTATGAAGGATTGAGGATATAAGGACACGTTCAGCACCACACAGATAGTATTTCCTTCATAGCTCTTCAGTTGTCAATCTAAGTATTCAGTCTACCCTGAATAGCCTCACGGCTTCTGATCATCACTCGCACGAACACAGTCTTGATATTGCACCTTTTGTTACCTCTGCTACCTTACTGCTAACATAAACCCTCTGACACCTTCTATATACTCACGGGTATTTAGTGTGATCATTACACTATATAAGCCAAAACGAAAAAAGTTTCGGAAACCTTCGTTAAAACTCATCCGATCTAAACGCCATATTCAAATCGCTCCAAAACTCCGGAAGCGGCTAAAACACAGTATTCAAATCGCTTAAAAACCTCAAGAGCAGCCAATACACAGCATCCAAACCGCTTATAAATCTCAAAAGCGGCTAAGATATAACATCAAAACCGCTTACAAACCTCAAAAGCAGCCAAAACACAACATCCAAACTGCTTATAAACCCCAAAAGCAGTTAGAACATAATAGTCGAACCGCTTACAAAGCATACAACACGTACTAAATACGTTCCACAGGTGAAACACGGAATTTAAAACGCTTACCAAACCTTATAAACTATATAGAATTTCACACACACATATATATACATATACATTACCCTACATCCTTTTTTCCCCTTTCCTATTACCCCATTTACTTTCCCCTGTTCGCCTTTCCTCGTCCGCCTTATATAATACCGCTTATTTAAACTTATTACTTACGACGTTTAAATTTACTAATTGTTTAACTAGTATAATATTTTTAAAACTTTATGGAGCTAATTCAAGACATCTAATTAACCTATAATTATGTTCCATTTACATTTGATTTAAACTTTGTTAATATCAATAAGCGTTAGAAACCTTATTTTATACTTTTTATTTAATCTTATTAGCTTTTCATTTTACGTATTATACGTTTTTATTCTAATCGAACCTCTTCAAACACTAAGTTCCAAACGTATTCGAATGCAATTCACTTTGAAAAAGTACACTTTACATCGCTTCAGCATTTCCGGTACACATACAAATCAGCCTTTCAACCGCTTCTATATATTTCCCATTCCTATAAATATGGCTTTAACTCTAATAGCCTAAAATAAAATTAATAAATACATGGATTATTTATTCAAAAACATATTGTTTCGCAAAAGTATTTTCAAATACCTCAACCTCAACTTCGAGAACTATAAGATCAAAGATATAATGGTGAATTTAAACCCTTTTTCGGCGAATACATATATTATAAATATACTTTTTCAATATTATAACGGAAATGTCAACGAATGCGATTTGTGTAATAACTTTTTGAAGTTCTTTGCAAACTAAACACCAGAAATGTACCGTATAGTAAATGGCACAATATTGAAAATACTACGTATAAAACTACGAAATAGAGGTATTAATACGACTAGTAGAAATAATAGCCATATTGTAAAAACATTATCGATGATGGTTCGGTTTGCTTAAATGCGAAAATAAACCGACGATAAAGTAATAAAATTAAAATTCGTAATGTGATACTAATTAAAAACACTGAAACCGGCTTTTTAAAAAAACGGATAAGAAACGAGAAAGACTTCGCAAATACTGGGAATAAAATACTTATCAATGCTGAATATACACCTAAAAATTTAGATGGAACTGGAAGAATAAACATAAGAGAAGGAAAAGCTATAAAAATTATTTACAACTATGATAGAATACGAACCTTTTCCGAAACGCACTTTTTACTAAAAACAAAGATAAAACCACTTCTTGGATAAAGTGGATAACAAGCTTTACCAAAATAAAAATGGCCTGAATGAAGCAAACGCTCTACCCGAAAATACGATAAACTGTGAAAAACGATAATATTAACCTTAAAGACCAATATCTAATGATTATGATCTATACCGAAACTTTATATTATAAAGTTATCTGTTAATAAAAGTAACCTAATAAAACTTACTAACTTCTCCCAATTATGAAAAAAGGAAGAAAACTATAATGGTGAGCTATACGATATCTTCGATAATAATATATGTATAATAGTAAATACGTATGAAAATAGACATTCAGTCGTTACAAATTCATATTATTTTACCTGGTATATTATTCGTGTAAACTAAAAAGTGATATATACGTTACTTTACTTGAATGAATATATTTACGGAATGTTATGACCGTTTAGATACATACTTCGATACGAAAATGAATTACGAACTTGAAGACAAAGATTGGATCAATATAACCTAGAAATCCATAGAAAAAACTAACATAAAATCTTTAATGAAATCCTATAAGAATTCATTACTGTATTATGAATGATGTTCCGAAATCCTCAAACTTTCTTTAAACCGAAATATAAAGGAAATGAATTATTTATACAAGCAATTATGAAAGTTAATCACGGAAGCCTCAATTTCAACTTTACGTTATTTAAACTGGAAATAAAGCTAAAAGCTTTGTCCACGAACTTTGGAATATCGCTTAAAACCTGGATACGCCCATGAACGAACTTTGGATTAACGTTTAAGCCTCAAAATGCTATAAATAAAGGCCAAATCATAAAAGTTAACCGCGTAAAAATAATCCCCCACGTTTTGAACAAACTATTTAATATATACCCGAAACAAAATAAACGCCCTAAATATGGATATCATACTGAAAGATATAAAGAAAATAATCCAGGAAACTGAAGATAAAACTATGAACGGGAATGGTTATATAACCAAGTAAGAAATTGATCACGTACGTATTAATACCCACGGAAAAACATATAGAACTCCACAGGTTTTCAAAAACGTTGCATAATATATGGTAAGGTCGGCTATTAGGAAACTAATTACCTAATTTACAAGTAGATTCAGACCAAATACTAATTTTGAGCCAGTTATCTACTTCAGAACCAGACGGAACCTAATTTTATTATATATATAGCAGATTGTAAATCTGTAAAGGATATACTTAAAGTTTACCCCTATAAACATACTGTTGAAGAAGAGGACTTTAAAAATTATATAATTTAATTAATAACTTAGGATAAGGACATCGCTCAAAATATTTTTACAGGCCTATAAAATACCTTATTCCTATATATTGTAGGCTTGGATTACGAAAACAAAGTGTTAAACATATATATAGAGTTGAAATTTAAGCTTTTTAACAGATACGACAACAAATTCTAGTGTATTATGCCAAACATTAGCGTAATTAAAATATAGATCGCCGGAAAACGACAATTAGAAACGCTTACGGCGAAATTTCCGAAATTCCGCCTCAACTAAATAGGAAAACACCGGAAAGCTTATTCTGTAAAGGCAAAGCGTCGTCACTTAACATAATAGTGATAAACACACAATTTGAATCGGTTAAATCTTACGTAATAAACTTTAAAACGTTATTATTATTATCTGAAGTCAATATAAATAGATTCTAAATTAAAGTTCGAAATACAACTGTTTAACTTATACGCGTTTGGAATAACGTATTCTTACCGTTTCGCTTTAAATTTGGATGACTAGGATTTTTCCTGAAATACCTATAATTAAAGCGGTTTACATGATAGAACCAGAGCTAGGCATATTATACCGCCGGTTAAAATACCTAGTTACGAAACGCTTTTTGCAATTGTTTTACGTTGTAAAATATATCAATATAAGGAAAGAAGCGTTGAAAACTATCGAAAAGTTTTACTACGAATATTAGTTATACTTATAAGCTTTACAACGATTTGTATTCCGCTTTTCAAACGATTCAAATATTAAATATAAGGTAATTATAGATATAATATACTTTAACGACGAGTTGATATTATATGTCGTCGACGTAATAATATTATTTTAGGCCGCTAAATTTATATAGGGCGTTTTTATTACAGATTATTAAGATACATCAATTAGTTATTAGTAAAAAGTTTACTTATAACCTTTTAAATGAATTACCTACGATACCGATGCAGTTTTCGACTCGACCAAATAACGTACCAAAACTAGAATCGCCAGTTCTAAGTATAAATAGATACTGGTAAAAACACCATAAGTTATCGAAAACTATAAACGGTACTATAAACCATTTGAAAGAGAGTATACGGTACTATTAAAGGACTTAAAAAGTGTTGGTTTCAAGTAATTTATCCTGTAAATAAATATTAACGTTGTAAACAATACATTGGGCCCGAGTAAATAAATCTTAACACTACCTATTTTCGGTCTTTATCTAAGATTTTATATAAATTTAGGATTATTATCAGTCAAGGTTTCAAGGTCAAATGTTATACCGAAATCTATAGTAGCATTACGTCCCCTATAAGCTAAAATTAATGTTTTGAAAATATTAGTTACAAGAACCAGTCCACGTAAAACTGGTTTTTTAAACTTATAATTATAATTTGAAGTTCTAGTTTAGAAAACAAAGGACGAATGGACTAAACCGTAGATGATTAATGGATTAAAAGCCTACAATCTTTTTATGTACTTGCTAAATAGTACGAATGTATTTCGATGAACAATAGTACTATAATATAAAAAGTAAAAGGTAATCAAAAGTGGCTCAAAGCCGTAATTTAAAAAGTAACACCCACCCAACTACTTTTAAAATAACGAATCTAAACCTCCTGTAAAATCTATATAGCCCTTAGATACAACTTCTAAGCCTTTACCATGATACGAAACCGGTCCGCCTATACTAAGAGAGCTAATACCGCGCCACTAAGGGCGCCTACATAGTTTAAAAAATAAGAAACATTTTAAATCTTTCGTCGCGTATTTTTTCTAGTCACCTAAAAAGAGGCGGTAAACCGTCAATTCAATTTAAAACTTGGTTGAAAAGCCATTATCACTACCTTAAGTATCTCGTTTAAACAATTTACTAAAACGGAAATTTCTACCTGAATCAAACTAGGCGTTTTTCAATATAAAAGGTTTGAATTAACTATTTACGGCGCTTATAAAAATTTTCTACACGTTTAATTTACAAAGTAAAAGGTAAATCCGGTCAAGCTTATGAAAAAGCCGTTTCATAGTTAAAGGATATAATGATAAAGGTAAAAAAGATATTATAATCTAGTTGTCCACTTTATTACGAGTAAGCTATCGTTTAATTTGAGGATTTCTTGCTTTTTTCAATACCACTTTTAACCTTTATATTAATCTCCGTAATATTTAATAATATTATACATAGTTGGAGAAGCGACTCGAACGGTATATTTACGCCTTGGTGCCTACGGACCTCTACAAACACTTTCTATCTAGAACAGTTTTACGTAGTATAAAACCGTTTTATGGATTTGCAAAGGCTGGTGTATACTGGTATAAAACCTATGAAAATATTATAAAAAACAGCTAGAAATAACCCATTTAATCTTAGACCCGTGTCTATTAGTTTTAATCATACAATCTAAGGGTTTTATACTTACAGTTTTATAAACGGATAATACGTTCATTTTATATAACGCGTCGTTTTCTGCAGTTAAAAAGATAAAGATTTAGATAGCTGGCCTAAAAGCTAAACCTAAAAGGTAACTAACGGAAAACCAGATAATCGATCTCAATGGCGCGATGATTAATTTTAGGAACGGCATTTTCAACTTTATGTAATAATGGTAATTAAATACAGTTACCCTAATTTACCTGGATAACGTAAAAAAAGCCGACGAATATGAATGCATACGTATACACATCGTTGAGGTCGCCTGGGTAACATAGCGGAAGATAGCATTTAACTTTTCGGTTGTTATGTAATATAAAACCAACTATTGGAATAATATATACAAGACGTTTAATGGGCACTTAATATAGCAAATACATAATTTAAAACATGGTTTACAATTTGTATCGTTCCATATATATATTAATAAGCCTTTTATTTTCACTAAAGTCTTCTTCGCTCATAATATCGATTATAACTCGTAAATTGGATTCGTTTTCAGGTTTAGTAACGGAATACCAGCTCGAAATATATTTATCTTTCGTATTAATATCATTCATTAAAGATCGATCAAGTAAAAACAGCTTATTCAAAGCTTTTTTGCCATAGAGATTTATAGTATAGTCAAAGGCTTCGGCTTCGGAATTATTATAACGATAATAGTCCGAATAATCGTTATAAACCTTAGTTTCAAACTCCTTCCTTTAATAGTTTATATTAAATGGTTTTCACTTTAAGAGTACTTCGTCAAACTTTGTACTATGAATGAAAAGCGCCTTATAATCGATATTATATACTTATGCAAATCGTATGAGTGCGGCGAAATGACAAAAATAAGGTAATTTAATGGGAAGTCGAATTTAACGAATATAATAACTAAAAACGCCTCGAATAAAGAGTTAAAAGTGCTCTTTTTAACGGGTAAATTCTTTATTAGCGTTGTTAGGAAGGTTTTACGACATTACCTCAAATTAATCCATTTGTATTTCTTTTGTTATTTTGTTGTGATGTGTATTATTCGTGATTATAGTTATTCGCATGTTATTGCGGTTCGAATCCTCTATTTACACCACTCTTTACATTTTATCACGATTAGAAGCTTTTATTTACACTGCTTTAAAGGATTTTTTTTTCTCTATTAAAATTTACCATTCTCACCGCTTTTTACATATTGTTACATTTATTCTACGGTTTATAACTTTATCAAATGAATTTGGTCCTTAAGTTATTTACGTTACAGTTTTTTTTTTTTTTTTTTTGGAAAATAATTGTATTACTATATAGTAAACTATACTAAGGTCAAACACACCGGCTCGACTATAAAAACAAGTAGTTAGTTGCTACCAAAGGGAAACGAAACGAGCAGCACCGCGTCCTTAATATCCTCCGCTTCGCCGACCTCCCCTTTATTGCTAGCGTTACTGCTATCGCTGTCATAGACGCTGCTACCGGTGTTATCAAAGGTATGGCCCTGGGCCTTAGGCTGTATATCCTTAGGTAAAGGCACGGAGGGGTCTTTATATTCCTTACGGCGACGCGCGATACCATCGTCTAATTGACCTACGTAATATATACATAGGCCCCACTTTTAAACGTAAATAACGGCAACCGTCGTTTTAATTCTCCGGATAACGTTTATTACTAGTTAATATAGATTTATTTGAGTTATTCAGAAAAGTGATTATTCTTAGGAGCTCACCTAACCTTATATTAAAGTAAATAAGTAACTTGTGTCTGCGTTTAGGGTTAAACGTTCACAGTAAACTTATTGTAAAGACGGCGAGCGCGTAGTAAGTCTTCAGCTTACGGCATTAAAACCACTCGAATAAAAGTATATTCGTTGCCAATTCTTTGGAAACGGTAATAACGGGTCGACCGACCTTCGCTTTAGTAGCAATCACTAATAAACTTGCCCGTAATCGCGGACGCGATATACGGCACATAAAACGTGTTTATTAGCGGCCCGGGGTTAATAACTCGGGTATGTTATTTCAATAATTTACGTGTTTAAGAGGCCTCACGATATACCTTGGCGAACTGTAATTCGAAACAACGTATTGTGTGGGCTTTTATTACCTTGGTTATAGGGATATTAGTAAGATGTAATATATTGGGGGGAGGGGTAAATAATACCAATCATGTTATAACTCCGTTAAATTATGTTTGAGACAGTGGAGGAGAGTAGTTCTTACAGGTAATAAGGTTTTTACTTCTGGGGAGAAGGTATAATTTATAATCTTTAAAGCCTCCCGCTCCTCGTCTAAGGGGTTAGGGTGAGGAGGCGAGGGGAATAAGAGGGGAAAGGGAGTAGGGGCGTTGGCGGCGGTAGCGGCGGCGGCGGAGGGAGAGGGGGGCAAGCCGAAGATAAAGGCAAAGATAGACGATATCGAGCCTAAGGAGGTAGGTTTAGGGGTAACGACGGTGGTGGTGGTGGCGGCGCGGTGGGCAACGGTTGTAGACTCCTTTTCTCCTTTATACTAACGCACTAAACAGCGCTTTATTAACCTATTTTTATGCGGTATATATTTACGGACAAGGTTAATTTATAGGGTTAGTTAAGTAATTTTTTTTAGAAAAGTAGTTAGAAACGTGTCATTAGGATTGTATGTTAAGTAATATACGATAATTAATTGGTTGGGAATTACGTTGGTAATAGGGGCGCGTTATTAAAGGGAAAAAAAAACAAGTTTTTCCTAAACAGATAACAATACATTTCTTTATATTAACATTTATATACGTAAAAAAAAAAAAAAAAAAAAAAAACTCCCTTGTAATTATACCCCTTTAAGGATCGATAACCATATAGGCTCTAATGACCTAAACTAATTATGCTTTATTATAATTACTACAGCGGTTAAATTACTTATTTAAACCTTTACAATTTATACCGTAACCAAACTAGTATTACCGAACTACAGTTATATATTATATTATAACTCAACTATTATTACTAAACCACGTATACGAATTACGTTACAAATGACATTATTATTACTAAATTTGAAATATGGGTTGAATTTGGGGGGAAAAAATATTACCTATACAAATATTAACATATATCTCTATAGTTAATAAACGGCCATGCTACAGATTATATCTTTAGAAAGTATACGGTAACGTGTTACTTTATAAGGTGTACCTTTGTCAAGTGCACGGTAACGTGCCACTTTGTAAGGTATATTTCTATAAAGTATATAATAGCGTGCTACTGTTTAGATATGGCATTAGCAGAATGCACGGTAAAGTGTTCCTTCCCAGAAGAGGGATTAGCAAAGTATAAGGGACTAAGGCCAGAGCTGTCGCTTAAGGTGGTCAGATTCTGTCTATAAACCTCGATAAAGAAGGAGAGGAGAAATCCCTGCTAGGGAGCTGTTGTAAAGCTGGGAAGATGATGTAACCCAGTCACGTGATATATGGAAACATGTTCCCATGCAGTTTTCAAACTGCTACAGAGCATCGTAAGAACGTGTAGAACTACCAGGGTTGGATCTCCAGTAATACTAGCTATGCATTAGCCTGTAATATTACTCCTAGAAATACTTCGAACCTCCCCCCCCCCTTCTTTTTTACGCGGCGGTGCGTGACGTGCGGAAGGTACGTGGGATGGCAGGTAGGAAACAGCCGCTTTAAAGCCGTCTATAATATCGTAATTTAGTGTGAAAGGTGCTAGTCCGAATGATTAATATGTTATGTAAGAAGTGCACTAACACACTTTCCCTCTATAAATTACCCGTAGATATCCTTTTTTAAAAATTTCAAAATTTTTCTTTTTTAATACTATCAGTATTACAAGATGAATCCATAGTAACGTTCAATTTAAATATTTTCCCTTGATATTTACTTTTATAATTGTTCATTATAATAAACCTTTAATAATCGACAAAGGTCGATAAGACTATTACAAACGTAAATTACCCTCATTCGAAAATTGCTTTGGTTTTTATAAACAAGCATAAAATTTCTTACCTTATAGACTACTGACATATACCTTGATAAAACTCGTAAATAAATATGTTTTAAATATATTTACCGAATAACGTATAATGCGAGAAAGTTTATTGGGAAACCGAGGGTAAGTTATCTATATGGTCGTCAAGAAATGGCTAATAATCGGCTAAATATTAGTGTTTGGTGTCACCTTTATTTTATTGGTATTACGGCTTATAATTCAGGTTATTTATATCCGTTTTTAAAGTTAAACTCTATTAAAAATTAGGTCATTAAAAAACTATTCAAAACTTATTCAACGTCAAATTCTTAGGATCAAATAAGTCGAGATATTTACAAACCGTTTATCAAATGTTAATAAACGAGTAAAAAACGTATAAACTTAGGTTATCGTCGTTAAAAAGAATATAAAAATTCGGCGTGTTATATAAAGAAGCTATATACTTAAGGAGGGGCGGGCTTTATACCCGTTACTCTTATACGCTTTAACGGCCTATGAGCTGTATAAATTCTAAACAAAAATCGTAATATTTCAAAAAAAAAAATTTATTATAAAGCGATAGCGTTGAAAATATAACTAACGAGTGGTTGAGGAACATAGCTAAAGGTTATTAAAAAACTTGTCGAGGTTTCCGAACGTATTGAAATAAATCTTGGTAAGCTATTCGAAACAGATAAGAAAGTTTTAGGTAAAAATAAGGACGAGGATTTTAAGGATATATTCGAATAATTTGATCGTTGGTTCAATTCTGTTACTATTGCATTACATTCATTCGGTACCCGTAATATAACGGTTTTCACGTCTTTCCTTTTCATAATATAGAATATCAAGTATTCAACACTTTACGAGCCGAGTGTAAGGGCTTGACGTTTTATTCGGCCAATCCGTAACGTAATTGAAAAACGTTAAATGTTGTGGTATTAAAAAAGCTTGAAAACAACTTTTATGTTAGATATACGTAACTTATCTACTTAACTCAAACAAGCCGTTTCGATAAATTATCAAGCTGGGTATGTCCGGCTTAAGGCTCATTATGGGCCTATAATATACTTTCAATATAATATTTCGGTTCCGTTTCACCGTTTCCGTTCATAACATTTACAGCTTACAGTTCAAAGTCGCGAGTTTATTAACTTGAAAATGAATAAAAAACGGTTAAAATAAGTTAATTTACATAAAATCAAGGATGCTTTTCGTCCGGTATATTAAATTGGATAATACAAAAGTCGATTACATGCATCATTCGGTATCATTATGAAGCTAATTTATTTTTTCAAAAAATTCGTTTAGTTTATAATTTTGTGGAAAAAGTTAAACGTCGTTGTCGAGCCAAAAACATTCCGAAAGAAAAAGTCATTTATTGGCGGATTTCTTTATACGTTATTAGGTAGCCGTTATTATATTTTATACAAAGTTTACCACCTTAAAGATACGTTAAATAAAACATTCGGCCCCCATATAAAGTATTTTAATTAAAACGAGGAAACAGTATAACGATTATATAAGGTTAATATTATAGTTATAAATTATACAAAACGCGTTAATATCGATAGTGGTCGTATCTTGTTCATTTAATATCTATTGATAACCATATAATAAAACCTTTAATTAAAGGAAAGATATATAACAAAAGAAACGTCAATACCTTAAAATTTTTTAATAAATACTTTCGATTATACCGTCGGTTTCAGGGTAAAAAGTAGTATTTAAAAGTTATTTTACCGATGTTAAATCGTAAAGTCGTTTTAAAAATCCACTAATTCAATTGAAACTATAGCTATTAACAATTGTAGAGAGAAATTCGTAAAATCGTTAATAGAATTTTAAAAACCAATTTATATAAGCTTTGGGGTTTACAATAGATATGACCTCGAAGGTAACGGTATTATTCAAACGAATCGTAATAACTATAAAATAACGCAGGTTACCAATACGTTGTCAGGGCGGGTTAATCATAAAGTTGATAAATCATTTGTTTTGAAACCGTTAATAAACCGAAAGAGGTTCAAGAAAACCTTTTCGACGGTATTTCTAATAATTCATACGCCATTAAAAATCCTAGTTTCGGTAAAAACGGCGAATTACGCAATATAAACCGTGTTAAAAATATGGTTTGAAAAGGATAGTAATAATAACGTCGCGACCAGGGTACTTAGTAAAAAGTAAATTATAGGTAACTTAAATTAACGCGATAGTCAATAGCTTGTAAACAAGTAGTTAACTATGGTTTCGAAACTATAAAACCTTATAGTTATTTATTATATATTCCGAAATTAAAACTTTTAATACCTAGTTGTTGTTGGTACGAATATTCACGGGGAAATATCGCTCATTTATACGTATTATACAAATTTATTTGGAGTAGGTAATATCCCAGGTAATAGCCGCTTTTTAGAAATTTTTAAGGTCTATATTAGTAAAAAGTTCGCGACTCTTTAGGATGGATTTTCCAGTGACGGTTAACCGGAAGATGTTTATATGCAGGAGCGGTTCGAGAGCGGCATATTCGGGGCGTAAAAATTAAGGTTTTCGGCCTAAAGGACGTAAATTGAAAACATCTTTCGGAATATTTTGATTTCGTCATAATAACTCATCAACATGTATATATTTTACGTCTTGATTATAAATCACCCGAAAACAAAATCACGAGAATCGTTTCAACTAGCGAATTTGACGTTTAAAAAGCCGTCGTATAACATAAAGTATTTCAGACTTTTGTAATTTTTCAAAATCGTAAACGGGTGTATCGTACTCCGAAGCTTCACGTTCCATGCTTTTAAGAAGTTTATAATCCCAAGTAACCTTTTGTAGTGGGTTTCGTAATAATATTCGGCAGAAAATAAGCAACGAGAGTAATAAGTTATTGAGCGGGAGTTATTGAGGTCGTCGCGTTAAAAAAGGTAATCGCTAAAGTCTTAATCGGAATAGTCGGCTTTTAAAAGGGTATTAAGGTCAGCGTTTCATTAGACGAGTGTAAGTTCGAAAAGGACGTTAAACTTAAACCGTTGGAAAGTAGTCTTTTTTTTTGAACCCTTAACGGAAAGGGGTATCTTTACGGGTTAGCCGAAGTAATAGCCTAATAATTATGAAATAATCGCGGATAAAATAACGGTAGAAGTTCATGAATTCAAGGAAACCTCATATATTTAAAGTTAATGTAAAATCTATTTATTTCCGGATAACGCGTGGTGTTTCTGGACTCATACGAACGCTAATATCAATTTCGATAAGGAATCCTAGGTATTTCCTTTTCAACGTTAAATTCGTATTCAAATATGTTAATTTTAAATTTTACGACGTTTAAGTCGTTAAAGATTTATTCTACTTGAACGTTATAATTTTTAAAGTTACCGTCGAAATTGAAAAAAATATCGTGAAAAGAACGAGACAAAGAACATCGAAAAAAAGGCCTAACAAATTATTAATATTCCATTGAAAGGTATTGAACGTATTAAAAATACTGAAAAGAGTAATGAATCATTCGAAAAATTGGAAATGTATACGAAATACGGTTTTACATTCGTCGTTTTCCTGAATACAAATCTTGTAAAAAGAAATTTTAACATTTAATTAAGTAAACTATTTAATTTAGGAAATATTCGTAAACTTTTGCTTAATAATTTGAAACAGGTAACAGTTCGCTTTCGTAAAAACATTAAGTCGACGATAATCGATAAAAAAACGTAAGTTACTCCTGGGTTTTGAAGAGAAAAGTATGAAGGGACCCGTTAAGGAATTTTTCGTTTAAATATAACTTGAATTAAATAATTAGATTGACGTTTTTCGTAATATAAAAGCTTTTTACTCTATATACCGTATAATAAGCTTAATGTTCCTTTTAGGTTTTAGTTTTAGTTATCTATATAAAAGACGATTTCATAATTTGTTTCGAAGCGATAAGGGAGTAGTTTATCGTTAGAGGCTTCGTTTAATAAGGGGGCGAATTCTTTAAAATCGTTTGGGATTTTTTTGTCAACGAAAACGAATGGTGTCGTAGCAAGTACCTCATTAATATTCTCGAGGGAGATGGCGACGAGTTACGTAATAGCGGCTTGGTCTTTACGGGCCTTTCGTAAAATAGCGTGGAATGCAACGACGTCTACCCCTTTCGGCGTTTTTTATACGGGCGCAAACCCTCGTTTTTAGATGCGATAATTATTAGCTCGTCCCAAAAGTAATATATATTTGGAAATAACGTAAATAAATCATTAATATTTCATTTAACATTTCCCCAAAATAACGTTATATTATAAGAAAGGGATGATATAAGCTTACATTTGGTAGCGGTACCTAGTAAAATCGATATCTAAAAAAAACTATATGATCAATAGGTTGTAGGAAAAAATCGGATACGTTATATGCAACTTCGTGAAATCGTTATAGTAAAATATAAATACACAGTAACTTTGAACAGTTAATAAAATATTTAATTACAACTTTATAATATTTATAACTTACTTTTCTTTAAATATACACAAAATTAATGAAATTATAAAGTTAATCTATTATAAACAGAAAGTTATTTAAAAATAGGAACGAAGTTATTTGGTCGAATGAAAGTCTTATAAATTTTGATAGGCGACTATGTATAGAAAATACGTGTTTTTCTCTTAAAGTTTAATAATATTATTGGCTAAAGTAAGGTAAATTTTTATAATATCTTCAACTTTCAAGCTGTTCGAGCGCTACTTTGTAATTAACTGGTAAATATTAATACGGTATTTATTTACTTCATACCGTAAATATAACCCATGGCCCTTATGACGAAAGAGTTTCGAGTGGTTAGCCTAGGCGATACGTCGTTTAAAAGCGGTCTGAAAAACGTTTACAAGAATTATAATGACGTCTCCCTAACTATTTCGGATAGGTATGTCATTATTATTATTTCTATTATATAAAATACTTTGAATAATAACGTTAATATCGCCGTAACAAATTCGAAGATTACAAAGGCGTTTATCAATAAATTAAACATAAACGACTTACCTGTTGGTTGTTCTTTATCGTTGCAACATAGTAGATTCGAATCACTGTGGTCGAAGTAACCGGTTTTGCGTTGATATTGTTGATTGAGGTGTGTAAGTTCTAAGTTTGACAGACCGATAGCCGGTCTACATACTAATTTGTATATCCAAACGCTTTAGCCTGTGCCCTACTTTAAAGTGGACACCTATTGCACTGCACTTGTAGTACAGTACTCCAACTAGCAGTCAATACAGTCAACTTCACTTTAAGTAAAGTTGACTGACGGCACTGAAATTGAGCTTCTAAAAATAGCAGCCAATATTGTTCCAACATTACCAGTTATAATCCGCGGATATATCAAAATGTAGTAATATATTAGTTAGCGTATTGTTAATATGTCCCCTTAAAATAGCGAATTTGACGTCGTATTTCCAAATTATACCCTTAACATTCGCGAAAAATGCCTTTTAAACGTTAAAAAAAACGTAAAATTGTTTACGAACTTTTTCTTTTATATTTGTAAGTCGAACGAAAATAACTTCAACTGCCATAAAGTCGTCATAGTAAACGTGAAATATAGCTATAAATGTGTTAAAGTCGTTACTATCGCCGTTATCCTAGTGAGCGTAATTAACTTTTATAATGGGTTTTATAAAGCATTTTAATTATCAAAAAATAACGTAAAAGTAATCTTTATAATACTAATAAACTTTCAGGTTTTTCGTAATTTACGTATTATCGTATCTTTTTATGCCGATAATCATAATTTAATATCAGAATACTTAACCAGTTAAAAAGCTTATGTTTAGGTCGTTAACGCCCGTTAAATAGAGTGTCGGTATCGTAATCGGAATTTAGAAAAATTAGAGTTTTCGTTGTTTGAAAAGTTAACGCGACCCCCAGTAGAAAACAGTATAGTAATTATGTCGTTCGTAACGTATATGGGGAAAGCCTTTGAAAGGGGGTGTTATTTCGAAAATATAAACGTGCTAATATCTTCAAATTATCGGATTATATTCGTTAAAGCGTTTAATACATAGGTACTTCGTGATTTTAAATTGATAGCGTTTTTTTCGAACGGCTTAATCCCGATTGATATGTTTCGTACGTTAAACGTCGGTAAAACATTTATATTAAATCTTGAAACAATCGTACCAAACAGTTAAAGCGTTTTAAAATTATTTTTAACGTATTCATCGAGGAATTACTTCAAGACTTCGGGGTTTAAGTTCGGTATGTAGGAGAATCATAATTTAACCTTATGCTATAACTGTTAACCAGTAGTTAAAATACCGTTGAAAGGGAATTAAGGTTTATATGTAAAGAGACTAAACCCAAAGTTGTCGCCTAAAGTGGTCGGATTCTGTCCATAAACCTCGATAAAAAAGGAGAAGATAAATCCCTGCTAGTGAGCTTCTGTGAAGCTGGGAAAATGATGCAACCCGATCACGTGATATGTAGGAGCGTGTTCCCATGTAGCTTTTGAGCTACTTCAGAGTATCGTAAGAACGTGTAGAACTACCAGGGTTGGATCACTGGTAATGCTAGCCAGTCATTAGCCTGTAACACAAAGTGCATAGTAAAGTACCACTGCCTGGATGGGAGGTTATAACCTCTTACCTGTGGCGTACACTCTCTGGATACCTCTTCTCCTTTTTATCTAACTATCTACTTCAATACAAACTCAAATATTTAAGATTACTCTTCTACTCTTTACGTTCACATGAATAGGTAGAGACCTTACCAACACTTATACTCTTTTTTTTTAACGTTTACTCTAAAATCTATACGGATTTCATTCTATCGTAGTTAAAGGTACAAAATGTAAATGCTGTAACAAAGGTTATAACAGCTTTGCGTTCCCTACGGGCCAGAAATTATATTTTGAGAGTATCATCTATTAGAAACGGCCCGTAAAGAGGGGGCTTGTCCAAACAGCTTTTATAATTTAAAATTCCAACGTAAAACACGAAGAAATGGTACACGAATCCTAGAAAACTCGATGATATTAAATGATATAATATACTTATAGATTTACCATATAGTATAAGTTTTTTTTTCGTTGAACGATAATACAAAGATATGAAAAGGAAAAGGTAAACGATAAAGCTCCAAAAGAGTAATCCGACGAGTAGAACCGACTATGTCACTTTTACAATAACGAATACAGCCCTTCTCCGAAATTTATACACCCTTCAAATACCCCTTCATAACCTCAGCTACCTTACTCAACCGAATACCTTACATTGGCAGAACCATTATAACGGTGTCAAAGGCGTCCGCTTAGTTCAAAAATAAAAAAAGCTTTAAAGGTTTTGTTACAAACTCCTCCGTTACCTAAAAAGAAACAGCAAACTATAATTCAAGTATAAACCTCTGTCGTAAAGATAATATTATAACTCCGGATAAACTTTTCGAGAATTTAACATAAAAGGAAATCTTCGTATTAATCAAATAGGGAATTTTTCGTTTTTAAAGGTTTAATTTGGTAATTTAAAGCGATCACGAAATCTTTCTTATCCGATTAATCTACGAGGTAAAAGATAGAACCTGGATACTCTATAAAAAAGGGTACTGTGAAGTTAAAGTGCATAATAATGTTAAAAATATATAATAAATTAATTATCTACTTTATAACAGATAAATTATGGATTAATATTAGCGCCTATTATTTTCCTAAATAGTTTTCACAATCTTTATCTTAAGCCCCTCTCATTTATATAAATTTACATACAACAAAAACGCTTTAAATGACGTATTTACATTTATGTACCTGTAAAACTACGAGAAGATCATTTACCAGAAACGATCTTACGTATTTTAAACTCAATTCACAGTTTTGTTAAAGCTAGTATTTACTAAATTAATACTTACTAAAAGTACTATAAGGAATCTCTCGTAATAACTAACTCGACCTTCGACTCCTACCAAGTGGTTTGATCATTATATTTAACAGTCTTTACGCTTATTAAAAAACCAAACCGACAATACACTTATATTATATAATGTGTTGATTTCTGAAAAGGAGGGGGGAAAAGATTTGTAAAGTTAATTCAAAGGAAATATCAAAATTTTGCCCAACGTAAAACTGCTTGATAAATATGAAATATAGGGTAATCACGATTTAAAAGGGTATTTGAAAGTTCACGCTAAAAAATCGATTGAATAAAGTTACTTCTATTGACCAAACAAATAAAAAATGAGACAATAATTACAAATATTAATGTGTGTATTAAGTATGTATTATATTAGTTATAAAATCGGAAGCAGTATTCAATTTCTTTATCGCTATGTAATATTATATCAACCCGTAGAATAATATATATAAAGTGTTCAATAAACTCCTCGAATAGAGAATTAATAATCAGAAGCGTATCCTTCGCTTTGTATTACTCGATATATGTATCGTAAAGCTTTTTGTTTTCACTAATGAATTTTTCGCGAATACTACGGATTATAATTCATAAAAAGGATTTATATTAGTTTTTCCTAATTAGATACCGGTTTTCATAGAATTTACCATTTTTGATTACATTTTTTACTAAAGCGCATCGAAACACAAGAGGGTAAGTCATAACTCTTTAGTTTTTTAAAATACATAATATACTTGAAGAATTCGACTTCAGTATTATTATAACGATAATGATTCGACTTATTATGATTTTAACGCCTATATACACGTTTTAAAATACTATTAACTTACCTTTAGCTAAGTTAAACCTTTTTACGCGTTGGTAATAAAAAAAATATTAATATTTTCGGTAATTAAGTACCGTTACATAACAATACGTAATATGACCTTAGCGGCGGTAAGACGCGTAAATCAGCGGCCGCCAACGCGGTCAAAAGTATTAACGTTGGCGCTTTACATCGATTAATTAAGTAAAATCGTTAAACTGTTTAAAACCTTAAACTACATATCGTTCCTTAATAATTCCATCGCCAAGATTCTTAAAAACCTTCCCCCTTTAAATACACCTACACCTGCGAATCTACCATAGGCTCTACTATAAGACTTTACCCCTCGGGTTACGTGACTAGTAATTACCCTTAATACCGGGCCTCGAAACCTCTAAGATTTAAACCGCCAGAAAACACTAACCAAGTCTGTAATAACTATTATAACTATTTTCCAAAACTTATTAAGATAGTTAATATTAAGTATAAGTTAATAACTGGTTTCGCTAAAATCTTAGATAATATAAAAAAGTCTGAAGAAAAGCCTTATAATCTTTTCGACAATTAAATAATGCTTTTCCTAAATATTTGTAAGTAAATAAAGGTTCCATTTTTTAATTTTTACTTATTATTTCCCGAAATCCTTATAAATCCCATTAAAGACTATTACTTAACCCTTTAAACGAACGCCACCACGTTCCTCGAAATTTACGATAACATAAAGGGTTATTTCGAACACAATGTACACTTTGCGCAATACCATACAGATTGGACTACTACGCAGTAGATTATAATAATGGCAAAGATAAAAAAAAGAGGAATTACCAATGAATATTTTTAATTAAATACTTGACTAGCTGAAAATATGTTAAAAGATAATGGGAAAGACTTACTTTGGTAAAGCTATACTTCGCGAACAGATACGCGCAGCTATTATGGGTGTTAGTAAGTTCGAATACACCTTATAACGCTAAAATACCACCTTTAAAGGCTTTTTAAACTAGTTACGTTCCTTTTTTATTACCGTAATAACACGTAAACTAAATTCGCTCGGTATATATTCCTAAGCCGGTAACTTCCTTAACGTAAATAAGGAAAATCTTTCGGTAGTTAATTACGTCAACCGAAAATATAGGCGCTTACAACGCCTAAGGTTAGGCCTATGAACCTCGACCCGAAACTAAAGGCAACTGTGGATATTACTATACACCCTGACAGATAGTATAAATAGGCAAAATGGCAGTGCACTGTATTGTAGGATGCTCTCCTACAGTATGCACGATAACGTATCACGCTACAGGCTGCACTCCTGCAAGACGCAAAGTTAATCATGCATGTATCGGTCTGGAATACTATTTTAGGCCGACGGAAATGCGTGAAGCGGTCTAGATATAGGTATTCCAAAGTGGTACGTTTTAGGAAAGGGCTTATAAGCCCTCATCTGTAGCGTACACCTCTGGATGCTTCTTTTTAACACTATTATCTTACTTTATACTACAACTACCAATAATTTTGATTACTCTTTTACTTGCTTTGTTTCACGTGAATAAATACTTAGACCCTACTGACATTGATTAGTAGCCGACTCAGTCGACTACAGATAGCCTAGGAAGAAGAGATAAACACACGTTAAATACCTATAGCGGGATTCTGTAATGGTACCAACTGCCTATGATTTAACACTACACCTTATAAGAACTATACGGGAGTGTGGAATTACGCGTAAGCGCTGAAAAACCCGAAGCGTTACAAGATTATAAGATCTGGAGTATCTTTAGAAAAACCCAGCTCCGTTCCGTCAACCACCAACTTGTATTAACGCTTTAAACGATTAACCTGTGTCTTTTTTAAAATGCGTCCTATTACATATCAGGTTAAGAAAGCCAAAATACCAAGATTCGGAACCTTTTACTGGGATATACCGGATACCAGGACACGTAAACCAAAACCACCAAGTTTCGGAACCCTTTACTAGGATCCACCCGATTTTCGCCTCAGCTAATATCGGTTGCACACAAACAATCAACCCGATTATTTCAGTAATATCGGTTGTACATTAAATAACCAACCGATCCCTTTACCAATTTCTACTACGGCACGTTACTACGGACCGACCTACATACCAGATCACATAATACGCCTCCTTACATACCACACAATTTGCCCTACCCATATTTTACTTTGTCTTACCTATTTTCCCACGTTCGCCCTATGTATTTTATGTTTAGGAACTATAACGTTTTGAGTTTTACTAACTGTTTAGCTAGTATAGCGTTGCTAACGCTAACAAAAACTAATTTGAAACGCTTAATTAATCTGTGGTTACGTCTTACATACTTATCGTTTAAAATTCATTTACGCTAGTAAGTGCTAATGAGCTTTATTCCAAACGTTTTAATTACTTTATCTTATTTTGAATTTATTACGTTACCCCGAACTTTAAATTACCTTAAGCTATACACAAATTTCCCTTTACTTACATATAATAGCCCAATCAATAACAGATCTGGTAAAGGCTAACGACTATATAGACTACTTCTTCACATATACGTTGTTTCGAAACACTATCCTTAAATATTTGATGCTTAACCTTGGTGATAATAAAATCGAGGCTTTGGTAAAAGACTTTGATCTCTACATGGCAAATATATATGTTATGAATATAATCTTTAACTACTATAGTAATGATATTAAAGGGCGCGAATTATTCGAAAACTTTATAAAAAACTTTGCGAACTAGATGCTGGATTTATCACAAATAATAGACGGAAAGATCGTAAAAATCCTACGAAAATAATTGCAAAGTAAAGGTATTGATATACCCGGTAAAAGAAACAGTAGTATCGCAAAAGCTCTATTCGCAACGACTAAACTTATACATATACCCAAATAAACGGATCATAAATTATAAAAGGAGAATTTGTAAAAGGATATTACTTGTAAAAAAGAAAGGAACACCTAATAAAGGCTATAAACTAAAGCTATAAAAAACCACCATAAATTAGGATACGGCGTTCGTTAAGACTAGACGTCCGATAAAAAATTAGAAACAGGAAAATTAGTTAAAAAAAGGAGGCACCATAAAAATCGTCTACAACGAGGTTCGAATACGAAGCCTCCCGATAACGTAATTTTAAACCGATACAAAGACAAGAATATATCCAAACGATGGAAATAACCCGCTTAACCATTATAAAATCGACCAAACATAAACAACAACCCGCCCCGGAAGATGACATTCGGTCGAAGAATGGGAAATACCCCGATTGAGGAAGTAATAAACGAAGTAAAACACCAATAAGTACCGTACGAATTAATAACCTTTAACCACGACCCCTACAGCGACTTCCCACCACATCGCTTCCTCACGGATAAAAGTGATCTTACGAAATTAACTAACTTTGCTAAGCTATAAAAGAATATAACAATTAAAACGGCGAGTCGTACAACGTACTAAATAAAAAAATATGCGTTATATTTAATATATGTAAAAAACTAGATATTATGCTATTACAATTCCACGTTATTTTTCCTGGTATACTCTACGAGTGAGTTAAGTAGTAGTATATATATTACTTTACATAAAAATATATATTCTTTTAGTATTACAACCACTTTAAATCACACTTTAATACCGAAATTGACTACAAGCTATACAACAGGAATTAAATTGGTACGACGTGGGAATTTGTGAAAAACTAGTAAGAAAATACCGATAAAAACCGTTCGGAAATCCTTTTCACTTCATTAACAAAATTACGAAAGTGTTAAGTAGCTTTTGGACCGAAATACAAAAGCGACAAACTGTTTATTCAAGTAATAATAAAAGCCTGTCATAAAAACCCGGATTTCGACATTATACTTTCTAAACCGGAAAAAGACTTAAAGGCCTTTTGTACAAGCCTTAAGACATCGTTCGAAACCTTAATACGCCGGCAAATAAACTTCGAATTAGTATTGATAACTAATGAAACTAAAAACAAAGCCTAAATTACCAAAACTAATATTATTAAGACAATTTACCATATTTTAAACCGGAGATTTTAGGATTACTCAAGGTAAAACGAAGGCTTAAAGTATAGTTACTGAAGAGAAAGCCCCGGTAACAAAAAACAGGGAAGATTATTCGAAAATGAAAGATACACATCGAAACTATAATAATACTTGCTAAAAGATATATGACGCCTTATAGGTTTACAAAAACGGTGTATTATATACAGCAAAATCAGCTACTAGTTTACAAATCACCCCGCCTATAGGTAAATTCAAACTAAACAACAATTTTAGGCCAATTATGTATCCGAGGATTGAATAAAAGTTAATTTTGCAATATAAATAATCGAATGCGAAGATACAGATAACTAACTTAATACCTACCTTTACAATAACACGTCCGGAGAAGATAAACCCAAGGACGATAATATAGAATTATTAACCTAAAACGACAAAATCGCCTACCGTATTTTTACTGCATTACAAAACGCCTCTTTTAGGTATATCTCTGGATTGAAATATACGAAGAAAGTATTCTTCGCCTATATAACGTTAAAATTTACGTTATTTAATAGGTACTGAAACAGGTTTTAAAGTATTATACTAGATATTTAAATAATCGAAATTTGAACGGCCGAAAAACGCTAATTCAATGCGCTTATGGAAAAGTTTCCAAAGATTTAGTTAAACCGTATAAAAAAATACCGAAAAGTTTTATTTAGTAAAAATAAGGCGTTTTCGCTCGAAACAGTCGTCATAAATATACGTTTCGGGCCGGTTAAATTTTAGGTAATAAACATTAAAAATTTTTTACTTTTACTACCTAATATAAATAAGCTTGGAATCAAAGTTCGAAATATAACCAACTAGTTTATCCGCACCTTAAATAGTGTATTCATATTGCTCCAACATAAGTTCGGTCATTTATAATTCTTTTTAAAAACATATACACTCGAGGACGTTTACTTAACATAATCGAAATTGCAAGTATTATATTAACGATTTGGATAACCAGTTACAAAACTCTCTTTACTCCTACTTTATGCTGTAAGTTATACGGATATAGGAAAAAGCGTACTTGAAGTTATCGAAAAGTTTTATTATAAATACTATTTATACTTATAATTATCGTAACGGTGTAAGTTCCGCCTTTAAAACGATATGAACTTTAACTACAAAGTGATCATTAATATTATATATTGAAAAAAATAACTAATCCTTTACACCCTTAACGTAGTATATTGTTTCAAGCCGTTAAGTCTAAACGAAACTCTTTGTTACAAATTATTAGGACGTTTTAGTTAATTATTAATTTAACGTTTATCTCGGGTTTCTAAGTTGAATTACACACGACGTTAATACGGTTTTCAACTTTACCGAATAGCATATTAAGGCTCGGAAAGCCGATAACAAATATAGGCAAATCTAGGTAAAAGCCTTATAAGGTATTGGAAAATGCGAACGGTATTACGGACCGTTACAAAAGCATATATAATATTATTGAAAAAGCTAAAAGGTAACAATTTTTAAAAAAATCTATTTTTTGAATAGCGGTTAGCGACGTTAATAACACTTTTAGCTAAATTAAGTTCATCCTTACGCTTTTTTTTCGTTACTTACCCGAGGATTCATATAAACTTTATACTATTACTATTTATAGTATAAAGAGCCAATATAGTAATGAAAGTTATAACAACTTTACGATTATTACGGGCTAAAAACGACGTATTTCGGGCGTTGGCTATACGAAATGCCCTACGTAACGTAAACGTTTTAAATTTACTATAGTAACTTAAAGGTTTTATTCAAAAAAAAGATAAATAAACTAAACCTTAAAAGATTAACGGGTTTAAGGGCTACAATATGATGGTTAATTTATCGAACGGTATAAATTCGTTCCGATAAATAATGGTATGTAAGTATAGGAAAAAGGTGAAAAAAATCGTTTATGATCCTTAGAACGAATATAAACGCCTATGTATTACCTTTCGGAACGACAGAAACGACCAAAATCGACTATATACTACCCCCCGGAACAACGAATTTAACCCGACTCTGTATTTAGCTTCAGCCCGAAAATACGATTTTAACCCGATTATATCAGATGAAAACGGAAAATTTACGTTAACCCCGTTAAAACCTCGCCACCAAGAACGACTTTTCGGCTCGAAAACAAAAAAACACCTCTTAAAAACTTTGTCACAGACTCTTTGATTACGTGAAAGAAATTGGTAAACCGTAAACTTAACTTAAAGCTTTGTTATAAAAGTATTATTACCACCTTAAATACTTTATTCCAATAATTTAACTAAAAAGGGATTTTAACCTTAATTAACTTAGGTGTTTTTCATTTTAAATTATTCGACCCTATTATCTATAATACTAATAAGATTTTCCTAACCCACCTCGTTTACAAAGTAAAAATAAAATTAGGAAATTTTATAAAAGGTTTTACCTGGTTATTAAAGGTTATCACAACGAAGGTAAAAAGAATATTATAACCTAATTACCTACATTATAACGAGTTATCTACCGCTTAATTTTTATATTCATAACCATTTTGGACGAACAGTATAACTTATATATCGAACTCTGGAATATATCACAGGCCTATATATAATCTATGAAACGGCTGAAACGGCGAATTTACGTAAATATACGAAAATACCTTAAATAATATTATCCACCTAGTATAATCCTACGTATCCTAAAAACTCTTTACGGTTTAGTTAAAACCGGTATATATTCGTATAATACTTATTAAAAATACTATGAAAAGCGATTCGGAATAACCAACTTTACATTCAACACGTACCTATTAATATCGATTACCCGTTTACAGGGCTTTATACTTATAGGAATATAAATAAACAATACTTTAACTTTGTATAACGTTTCGTTTTCCGCGTTTAAAAAAGGGAAACATTTAAAGGCTGACTTAAAGGCAAAAATTAAAGCCTACCGATTAAAGGATAATATAATCGATTTTAATAGTATTACGATTACATTCCTAAACGTTATTTCAAAACTTACGTAAAAAAGACAATTGGATAAGATAGCTTTTATCGTTTTAAATAACGTAAAACGGACCGACAAATACAAATACTAATACGCATACGGAGCTTAGGTTACGTGTATAATACAATTAAAGGCGGTATTCGAATTTTTAGTTGCTATATAATACCAAACCAACTTAACGGACGATATTTAAAAAACTTTCAATAAGTGGTTTTTGTAATAAATATACAATTTAAAACGAATGTTATGATTTTTATTACTAAATACGTATACTATAAAGCTATTTGTTTTTACTAACGGTGTTTCTGCTATTAATAACGACTAAAATTTATAAATCGATTTAGTTTTCAATTTCAACAACGAATTACCAGCTCGAAACAACTTTACGCTTTGTAAAAATATCATTTATTTAAGTTTTACCAAGTATAAAAGGATTATGAAAATCGTCTTCGTTTTCGAAATTTACGATATAGTTAAAGGTTTCGATTCGGGTATTATTATAACGATAATAGTCAGGATCATTATTTTTAACCTTAATTTACGACTTATCCCTTTAATTATTTTTACTATTTTTTTCTTGTTTTATAAATACCTGGTTGAATTAGGTATTACGAACGAAAAACGACTGATTTTCGATATTATAACTTTACATAAGTTATACAAACGTCGGGAAATCGAGAAAATCAGATAAATAAATGGAAAGTTGAACGTTATAAAATTAATAATAAAGATAATACCAAACAGCGCCCTAAAAATACTTATATCGATAAATACTTTATTAATTAGAGTTATTGAAAAGGTTTTACGATACTAATAAGTTGTTACGCCGATTTTTCGACAACTTAAATCGGCTTATCGATATTATTCGAGCCGATCCATATTTTTACCTTTATCTTATACGACTATTTACCCCAATTTTGTCACATTACCTCCTTTATTTTACATTTCATATACCGATCCGGCCGAAGGGGTATTTATTTACTATTAAAGGGAGAGGGCAAAGTTGTTGCTTCCTTACTATCCTCTCCATCGCTTTTTCCCTTTATATTAACATTACCGTTATTACCGCTAATGACATTATTAATGCTAACGAGGATATGTCCTTATACCTTATTAATTATACCTTTAGGAAAAGGTATAGGAGAGAGATTACCCTTTTTGTAACAACATACAATAATGTTGTCGAACTCGCCTACTTAGTATATATGTAAGCCCCGTTTTCAGGTGGTGACGACGACTATCTTTTCCTTAATCCGCCTGTTAACGTTTATTACTCATTAATATCGGCTTATTTTAGTTATTTACAGCGATTATTTCGATTCGCCTTAAACAAGTGTTTTTATCAGAAAATGTTCTTAAAATTTGGTGAAAACTTATTAAAGAGCCGGCGAGCGCGTAATACGACTTTGGCCTATGACCTTAAAATTACCAGAACGGGGGCGTACGAGCTACCAGTTTATTTTTAATGGTGATAACGCGCCAAACGACCTTTATTTTCTTAATAATCGCTAATAAACTTGCTCGCAGCCGCGAATGCGATACACGATACGAAAAGCGTATCTATTAACAGCTTAAGGCTATAGACCCGGATACGACGCTTTAACATTTAACGCGTTAAAAAAGCCTTACGATGTACCCTAATAATACGGAATTCGAGGCGGCGGAAGAGGCGGCGGCGGAGGGGCTTAGCGGTATGGCGGCAGACGGAGTGGTGGGGGCTTGCGGCGTAGCAACGATGGAGGAGATTCCCCAGACGAGGGCTGGCTGCTGTAATTGCTGGTGGTGGTGGTGGAGGCAATAGCAGTAGTAGCGGCAGCGGCAGCAGCCGTAGCGGCGGCGGCGCGTTGCCGCTCGCGCGTCAGATGGCGCCTTGTAAAACGGTTCTTACGCGATATCTGTTCAAGGTAATAGGTTAGTATGTGTTCAGGCAGAGTGACCTACGTACTAAAGCAACTTAGTTTGATTGGGTGGACCAAAAGTTGGATTGAATGGGGACTTGTATTAGTTGGAATTACGCGCCTTTAGAGAAAAGAAAAAAAGGAAGTTTTGCATAGAGCGATAGCGATGTATCTTTTTATACTAACCTACCACGCGATTACGTAATCACCTCTGCGCAATCACCATTGCGTAGCTACCCCTATCAAAAACAACAAAGGCGCTATCACCAACTATATCGCCTCCATTTGGCTATACCAACTAGTGCCGACTTATAATCACCACCGCGGCCCAATTTTGCTAATCCAAACCGAACTTACTACTAATTTGGATCTTTTACGATTAATACGACAACAACACTATCACTACTGCTGATTTAGGACTTTTTCTATTAATACGATAACAATACTGTCATATTGCTAATTTAAACCTTTTGTAATTAATACTACAACAATATTATCACTATTAGACTATAGTTACGGAGTATACAAAGAAGATAGAAAAGATTTCCTATATAGATATTACTATATACCCTCACAAATAGTATACATAGGCAAAAGGACAGTGTACTGTATTGCAGGGTACTCTCCTGCAGGGTGCACGATAAGCAGAATTCCCATCCTCTTGTTCCTCTTTGTTCCTCTTTGAAATCTCATCCATATGTGCCGTGTCCAACCCACACCATCACTGCATCAGCGAAATAAACACGTCGTAAGAAGTTAGAGCCAACTAGAAAACTTGATGGAAAAAGAAAGTATGTCAAGACTTCCCAGTTGAGTTATTGCTTGCTATTGTCGAGCACCTTGGGGACAAAGGTGCTGAGTCTTGCCGCCACCAACCACAGATCGGGTTTACCGCTACGACTTCTAGTTCAACACGGAAACACATCTGTTTCTAGATTGGACTTACGAGCATCCCGTCACGTATTGTGAGCGGCATGTTGTCCATTTGTGGGAGTGTTCACAACTTGTCACCTCCAGCATGGATAGTCTAGGCCCTCCATGAGTTCTTTGAGTATCCTCAGTGGGCCAGTTGCGGAGGCTGGCTGGAAAGGACTGAGTGTCTCCCACAAGGCTTGAAATACCTGCACTAGGGCCAAATCGAATGCTCCATTCTGTCTTCACTTCCAAAATGACTAATCTCCAATATGACATGCTATGCCATCTCCTGTTGCTTCTCCAGCTGCAGGTAGCGCGATACAACCTCTGGGAGGGACGCTACCACAGCACCCTTCGTCGCTTTCCATCCCAACTTTTCCATCCTGGACCCCCGGATCCTCATATTGACACCGTACATGACAGAAATGTGCATCGCCCACGAGTCCGGCGGCGGTGCTGGCGCCAATGGGTCGTACTCCCCGCCCGGTCCGGCAAGGGAAATCCGGGCGGCCTCCGTAACGCTGACCGACTTGATCTCCCTCGACGGGACGACTCCTTTCTCGTACAGCACGGCCGAAAGTGCTCTCATGAAGTCGGCAAAGACGATATTCTCCTCGACGCCGAAGTAGTAGGCCTCGGGGCCCCACAGCGCCATCTCCGCCAGCTCGCCGGCCCGGACGACGGGCGTGCCGGCCAGGGCCGCGAGCGCGTCGTCGACCAGGACCATGTACATGCGGGCGAGGTCGTCGACGTGGATCCACGCGGACACGTTCGCGCCCTGGGCGATCTGGAAGCCCGAGCCGAAGGCGCGCGCGGTGCCGAGCAGCGCGGGCGTGGTGATGGGCGTCGGGTGCTCGGCCGACGGGCTCAGCCCGCCCACGAACCCGGGCGACACGATCGCCACGTGCACCGCCGCGGCGGCCGCGCGCACGATCCGGTCCGTGACCGCGTGCGTGTGCTTCTCCTGCAGGGCGCTGAGCTCGCCCACGTCCGCCACGTCGTCCCACAGCCGCGCGTCGGGGAGGCCCTCGCCCTCGTCCCAGACGAGGGACGCGCCGGACGTGTGGATGTAGTAGGGCGTCCGCCTGGATCTGCACTGGAGACCGTTGAGAATCGCGTGGATTCCGTCGTCGTGGGTGAGATCTGGGGTAGTGTTGATGACAAGGTCGGCTTCCGAGGCAAGTCTTTGGAGCTTGTCGCACTGCTCTATCGTCCCGACGACGGTTTGGACGCGAGGATACCTCTCGACAAGATGGGCTCCTTTCTCCTCGCTACGAACCAGGACCTTGATTTGAAGGCTTTCCTCGGGGTGTTGCTTGAGCAATTTGTGCAGAATGGTACCACCGATGTGGCCCGTCCCACCAATACTTTCCAATGTTGTCAGGGTCTACTTGATGAGCCACGAGAGTGTTCAGTACCTACAAAAGAAGGGCAGTCATGTTGCTCGTATGATGATGGGAGTTGTTGGAGGGAAGAGATGGGGGGTAACACGGAGATCAAGATTCCTGTCTGGCCTTTAAAGTTTGGACTGATCCTGTGTGTGGGTCAGTTTTTCTGTTGATTCAAGTCCCGTGATACTGTGCACGCTACTAGATTGTATTGTATCGTGTTTCATATCACCAGGTACTACGAAGTGATTGCTATTACGAATAAGAACTTGTAGATAGTGGCGCAAACGATCGTAACCTAAGTGGTTGTAAATATAAGCAGCCCTGCCTTTGGGCCTTTGTCGAAGGCCAGCCGCGACTTATACCTAAAGACGAAGATTTCCACCGAGGGTCGATTACGATTTTAGTAGGACTTAACGGGGCATTAGGTAGGCTTTACACAAAGTGTTGGTAGGCCTTTATCGTTGCAACGTAGTCGATTCGAATCTCTGGTCGAAGTAACTGGTATTGCATTGAAAGTGGTAATGTGTTACTTCTAAGTTTGGCAGACCGCTAGCCGGTCTGCACATTAATCTGTATGGCCAATTGTTTGGCCCATGCCCTCGTCTGAAGTGGGCACTTACTGCACTTGACTTACAATCAACCCACAAACAATACAATCAACTTATTATTAGTATAGTTGACTTGACTGTACTGCAATTGATTGCTGTTTTAACACTGGCGACTTTTTTTTTGTGCCTGCGGCCACCAGTGTGGCCAACCATTAATTTGTGGTAAGTCTTGAAATCTGAGTACGCTGAGAATGGGAGGGATTTTGGGGAGAGGAATTGGATCAGATTGTTGTTTAGTCTATGTCAGAGCTAGTGCCTACGGATCCCCCCTGATCCAATAGTCATGTTCCTCGTGACCTCGGGTAGCTATTTCCCTAATACGAATCATCCCAGGTATGCATCCCGATCATCAGCCTACCATCTTAACCCCAATTAATGCATGCCTGAGTTTTCGAGGCCATATGTAAGCAAAGTAAAATAGAGTACAAAGTAGAATGGTACAATAAAATATCAAGTAAAATAATGGTGATATTAAAGGGTAAAATAGCCGATAGGTAAATTGAAGAATGGAGGGAGGGGTTGAGTGGAATAAAGTTAATGTAGAAAGAAAGTGAAAAGAAGGTGGGGTTCGAATCGAAGTTGGTTGGTTTTTTACATGAGTAGCGAGGTATAAGATACGAGACGTGAAAAGTGAAAAGCGAGTAGCGAAACATGAGTACCAAGAAGTGAGGCGTAAGGTACGAGTAGCTTGTCTCGTTTGCATATTCGTGGCAATCTAGCAATAACTTTAATAACTCGCATAAAGGTTGAACTCACTATTTAATCTTATATTTTTTTCTAAAACTTATTACTTTAACCGAATATGATCCAGTGTAATTTAGACTATTGAGGGTAATAATTAGGCCGATACTTAAGGTTAGAGATTCACTTCCTATCATTCTAGTTTTTTACTTTCTCGATATTTTTCTTTTAGTTCTCTCATAGTTACTTCTTGTTATCTTTATGTTTCTTTGCTTTGTTTTGTATTCTCATCCCTATTATCATGCGTTATTTTTCTTGTACTTGTTTGTTACTTTGATTTTTGTGTTAAATTATCACAATGCGTTGCTAGTCTGACTGTCAATAAAGGGATTTTTAAGGAAAATTGAGAGCTTTATAGATCAATAAAATAAATACTTTTAGAATGGGTGTGGTTTTTGGGAGAGAAATCAGATTGGATAGTTGTTTAGGTTTTTATACTTGAAAACGCTTCGAATACAACTAAATTTGGTATCAACCCCTTAAAACTAAGCATATATTTAAGACCTTTTACTGAAATCTACATTTAACCCTCTAAATTTATAAAACAACTGATTTTCAAGGTAACGATATTGTAAGCTCTTAACAAAAGTATATATACCCTTCTGACCTTATTAATTCCCTAATAGGCTTTAACGGAGACTTGCTTACACCTTATTCCTGTCGATTGAATGTTAATTTGTAATTTTACCGTAATAAAATTGTACTGGTGTCATAAATTAATGTATCTATAGGTCCCGGATATGTGTTGATCCTTAAAATATATAATGTTTTCTATATTTCCTTCACCGTAATAGTTTGGAGAAACTTTATACTGTGGAAAGCTATTGAGGAACGAATAACGTAAAGTATAGGTTTCTGATCCAATCAAAATACATGGATAAAAACTTGAAAGTTAAAGTTTCGGTTATATTTTAATTTAAAATTTCATTTGAGGGGGGTTTGGAAGTGTGTTTAGCAGCAATTGCAAAGCCGTTTTATTGCCTCCAGCGTTAGTAAATCCATATCTTTATAGCTAGATACTTTGAAGACTTTATATAGCTTATCAATTTCTAGGTGATTGAATAGTCAATATAATCAATAAAGCTTCAACTACGCTAGATTGAACACTTTTTTCTTTAGATCCTGAACATGAATTTACAAGTGTCTTTAATTTAAATTGAGTAGAAATTTTTAGCTGTTACCCTTAACCAATTTGTTGTTTTACATATAGATGTTAATATCGAGGTTTTTTATATCTTCAAGGAAAAAGGGTAAGGGGATAAAAGATTTGAAGATGTAGAAGATAATAGGCTCAATACCTATTATTATAGTCGTATATTCCAGTAATAAGATTTTTTTCTCAAAGCCAAATCCAACTCTTAATTTACCGGTATCCGTATGATGAAGTTCTGTAATACTATCAATATCTTTTTACAGTACGACGTACTACGAATAGCCTCTCATGGATTACTATGTTTCCCTAATATATGGCATAATACTTTAAAAAACTTGATCTGTGTAACGGTCGCAAATGGTCAATAAGTGTATAGGGGTAAGGTTTTTATCATTATAACAATGATATGAGTTTTTACTTATCAATTAGTATAAAGAGACGTGGTTAACTAATTATTACTTTATTTCAAAGTTAAAGTTATCATTTTTATATCAGCTGGTAGCATTAAGCTTATTTTTCTCAATTTATACCTTTATATCTTTGAAATCTGCAACTTTTTTAATGTATTCACAGTTAAAATTCAAAGGGAATAAAGTGTAGTATATTGTATATTCCGATTCACGTTAGTTAGTATTGTATCGTATTAACTAATAACCTTATTTGTTGTGAATATAATATTTCGGAGCGTTTTGATAGAATTTGAATAGCCAATTCAAAAAATTTAAAAAGAGGAATGTCCTCTTTTTCATGTATGTCAGTTAGATATTTATGTTAAGGTTCATTATTAATAATATTAACTGGGTTTACTATATTTTCGGTTGATGTAATAGGTATGTGTAAAGTTTTCATAGTAGTTGTTAAAGTTGTGAGTTTGGGGATATATATCAATCGAGTTTGGTACCGATATTATCATAGTTGTAAACGAGGATCGTAACTAGTTGAAAAAGCCTTCAAAATAACGTTAGGTCACTATAAAGCATATTTAAACTCTTTGTAACCCGTGATAGCCTAGCAGACTTATTAACAAAATATGTCTTCGCTAGTTTTTGTATTCTCTATAACTTGTTGGCATAGTATTATGCGATTAAGTATCTGGTTCAAAAGGTCTATTTTACTTTCCTATTCTTTCTTTTATTCCAGTATATACGAGCACTTGATGATCTTTTGGTCTATATAATATTGGGAAATATTAACATCGTATTTGAAACAACCTATATAGCCATCATAAATCTTCCAAAACGACGAGTAATTTGTTAGGTACCAATGGTAATGATCTTCGGTTTAGATAGTAGGGATATTCGAAAATTATAACTTCAAACCTGGTAATTTAATCTTTATTTGGTGGCACATATTGAAAAAAAGTCATAACTTGATGCCGAGAGGGTTATATAGCTCATTGTTCCAATTTTTATTTTATTTTCAGATTTAAACAAAAGTTATAATTACCTTGTAATCCGTGTTTACCATGTAAATATTCTGAGAGGGAAGAGTGATGTATTGGTTGTAAAAATCCGTTGAACATTTCGATTGGTAATTCTAGGGCTAGTGTTGGTATTGGTGTTAGTGGGTAGGATAGTTACCTTTGGTAAAGTTTAGAGAGATAAAATTAGTAGTCGTATCCATATTAAGATCATGCGCGAAGTCATTCTTTTTTTGATGATGTTGATCTCTTTTGTCTTCGTCCTCGTTAGCATAAGATATCTGATCCTAGCATTTCCATATCGATTTTTTTTTCTTTTTGAATATCTGTAGCTATATTATTGAAAAAAATAGCAAATTTCCATCCGTTGTATGAAGAATTAGAAATTGAAATATTTGGTTAAGAAGAGCGTAATAAGGAAAATTTTCAGTAAATATATTAACGTATACGTCGAGTATTAAAGCCTAGCTATCGGTGAATCAAACGATTGTTTAGCCTTCGTAATCTCGTATTATCTGCATCTTATTACTCAAATTAGTCATAATATCGATTGGACTATGAAATTCGCTGTTAACCTAATATTTTAATAATTTTTGAATTTATTAATACTAGTTACAGCGAGTGATTAAGTATTATTTGTTTATAATAGACGGTCTTTATCATTGTTACTTTAAAGTAACAAAACACGTGTTCATTCTTTGTAAAGGCGTCTGTAAATCCTAACTATAATTATCATCGACTATTGTTTGTAATTTTCAACGGTTGATTTCTCACCCCAATCGAGAATTTCGTCGTAATATTTTTTTTTGTTTGTATACATTTATTGATGCAACTTAGTGGATTCGATTCTTTGATTGAAGTAACTGGTGCTGCATTTAAAGTCGTGGTGTGTTATTTCTAAGTTTTTCAGACCGCTAACTGGTCTACACACTCATTTGTATGTCTAACTGCTTTAGCTCATGCCCCAACCTGAAGTGGGCACTTAGTGCACTTGACTTGCAGTTAATGCAGTCAAATCCAACAAACAACAGTTAATTTACAGTCAGTAAAATTAATTAAATGTCAATAAATTTGACTTGGCTTTACTGTAATTGACTACTATTCAACCATTTTTAAATAATATAACCACCCAGAATTTTTTACCCATTTCTTTCAATACTGAATACAAGCAATCGAACTTATTACAGTTGAAATAGTTAGTTATATGTTAGTAGTTTAATTATTATATGTACTCGAACAGGTGGCTAAAGATTCGTTATTCGAATCTGTTTATATTTAAAATAAAAAGGGTATTACTATCCATTATCGTAATGCGAACTAGCTTATCATATTCGTATTACTTGTCCAATTCAGTATCATCTATGTCTGGAAGATAACGATAGTTATCTAATTTCTCAATTGAAAAAAAAGAAAAACGAAAAGGTGAGAGATAGATAATTTTAAAGTAAAGGAAGAAAGTGTTAGAAGATATAGTTGGGCGAAGTAAGGGAAGTAAAGATGAAAAGGTAAAGGAAGTCAAAAAAAAGATGATATGAAACTAAAGGCTATGCATTAAAAATGACAGCTACGATATTTTGACTTTATAAACTTTATTTCAAAAAAGATAACCTAGTATCTCTTTACAATGAACAATGATTACCACTTCAAAATTAATAAAAAGTAAAGTCACCTCGCTATTTCAATACAAGCTAATTATTGCTATCGTCTTTAGGTTTCCTCACGTATATAACATCTGAAACGACTTCTTTATCCAATCCTTTTCATGATTATCCTATCTGTCGAGTATATAACTTCGAGGAATTCCAATACACCTTTCGGTGTTTTTTTCTAGTCATTGAATCGAAAATTTAAATTAATATGGGCGACGCCATCTGATTCACGTCCCACGGTTCCGTTCATCGCAATTGAAAAATTAGCACTCAAATATTGTCCAAGTCTCCATTTCGATTGTCGACAGTTATTTTCTTAACTTACCATCACATGTTTTGATTTTTTTTTTAAAAGAAACTTATTATCGATTGAAGACTTATGAAATTATTCAAGTCTAGCTATCATCCACCGATAAATCTATCGGTTTACAAATTATTTTAATATATCTTCGCGATGATCTATAAACTTGGTATTATAATCCAAGGACCAACTGCAGACCATGGAACAGGTCAGCGGACAGCTGCGCCATCAGAAGCTTGATGTCCAACACATCAAGCGGGGATATCTCTTATGTAAGGACCCAGGGTTATGGTTGGGACCGCAAAGACCGAAGAGCGGTCCAGTCGATACTACATAGGACTGTAGGAAGCGACCAGCAACTTCAGTGGTCCAGTACTGAAGACGGTATGAGGGTACGAATATATAAGGACACGGTCATCACCACGTAGATAGTATTTCCTTCATAGCTCTTCAGTTGTCAATCTAAGTATTCAGTTTACACACCTAAATAGCTTAGCGGCTAGTGATTATTCTACAGCACGAACAACCATCTTCTTGATATTGCGCCTTTATTACCACTGCTACCTTACTGCTAACATAAACCCCCTGAAACCTTCTATTTACTCACAGGTATTTAGCGTGATCATTACACTCGGTGTATATTGCTTCCTCAATTGCTCAAGGCTTAGCAGAAATGGTCGCCAATTACTTTATGTATAAACCTAATATTAGCTTCCTAATGATCTTGAATAATCGAAAAAGTCAACCTAATATCACTTAAAAAGTATAAAGTTAATCTTTTTAAGATCGGTCATTAATAATTTAAATAATTATAATGATTGTTGTTGGCCATTTTTCGAGAGTTTTGTAGCCAAGTTCGTATACCTATTTCTTTAAAATTTTCTTTACTACTTTTACAAATATTTCCACTGATTCAACTAAATTAATAAAATATAAAAGGGTATTCATCACCTGTATACCACCTTTAACAAAGAATTTCAAAAATTTCCAGCGTATAAAATATTTTACAATATTGAAATAATATTTATCTGAGTACTCGAAAATATTTGTAATAGATTTCTATATCTTACGGATTTCTCTATCCGTCAGCTTGCTCATCGATTCATAAAATGAAAATCCCAATAAATACACCACCATAAAATGAAAAAAAAGATCTAAATATGAAATCCTTAGAATTTATATTCGCATAGAAAGTTTATTTGAATGATAATTCACTGTCTAAATGCTATTATGAATATAAGTTTTATATTAATTGGTCGGATGACGTTGATCAAAACTCATAATTCATATATCCAAATATACCCTCTGGTATCTGCATACCTGTATTTCTTTTAAGTTACTCCCTTCTATTTATGTAATGTTAATATTATGGTAATGTTGAAACAGCAGTCATTTGCAGTACAGTCAAGTCAACTATACTGGCAGTTAGTTGATTGTAATGACTGCAAGTTGGTTGAAATTTGTGGGATTGACTATATTGACTGCAAGTTAAGTACAGTAGGTACCCACTTCAGACTAGAGCACGATCTAATCAATTAGCCATTAAAATTAGTGTGTAGACCGGCTACCGGTCTACCAAACTTAGAAGTAACACGTTACCACTTGCAATTCAATACCACTTACTTCGACGAGAAATTCGAATCGACTACGTTGTAACGATAAAGCCCCACCAATATTAATCAGTGCTTATTAGGCTAAGTACAAATAAGCCGAGTAAAAGAAGAAATTACTTTCCGGTTATTACAGAAAGATTCTTATAGAGTACTGCTATAAGCTATACAGTTATTCGCGGCAGTAAATGAAGAGAGCTGATAAACTGTACAGTTATTCGCGATAATCTATAAGCAACAACGGTATCATTATTATCGAAAATACTAATAAATATTTTTAAACCAGTTTTGGAAGAAAATAGTTGAGATTGACCGTTTCAAAGTTCTTAAGATTGTCAAGTTACCAAAGTTGACAAAAAGCTTTACTAAAGTTGACAAAAAGCTAAGTAGGTACTATTGCAGGTACTATTAATACAAATTCAAAATCGAAAAACAATCAAGTCTTATGAATTTAAACTATAAATAATAACGTTAACGGAAAACAACCTACAAAATACAACATACCCTTTTATATAAATATTTTTCACTCTTCATATTACTTAATCTCGGTTACAATAGCTTTCAAAGAAATTAAAATTTATATTGTTACCAACCCTATTAGGAAGGAAAAAATTAAAGCCTTTAGTATTATATTCATTGTATATAACGATAAGGAACCCTAGTTCATTGACTAAAGAAGACTTTACTTCCGAGTACCTGATAAATTACATCGGTTATTTTATAACCGATTTCAATCTACTAGGATTTGACCCAAAACTTCACGTATTTGACGACTTTTATGAGTAGTTTAACGAATAATCTTTGAAAATATGGAAAGAAAAAGATAAGCAAGTTAGGATCAGACTAAAACATAAGTTATATGAACGAGAAGTTCACCTGCTAATAAAGAAAAAGAAAAAGGTAATCTGGAAAACATACTTTTGCAATTCGTGACAGATAAAGATCTTTAATGGTTATTCGAATATAATGATAAAAATAAAGATATCACTGGAGATAATATCCACCAACGCTCCTACATGCATTCGTAAGACCCTACGCAAGCCTAGATTAGTTTTTTACACCCTTCTAACCAAGGATGCCAATGTGCAGGTGTCGTTTGCAACGTCACTAACAACGATAACGAATTAATGAAACTACGTTAAATAAGTCCTCAAACCTACTGTTAAGCTTAATTCCCCAGTTTATTAAGTAAAAACATGGTTAAACACCCACACAATACCATAATAATTGTTACCAAATTTATAGGAATTTTTAAGTTCCTTAGAACGTTTAGTTTTAACATATCCATCAATAATACCAGCTACAAAGAAAACGTGGCTTTACGTGCAAGACTACTATAGATACTACCACTAGCTTTTTCCTTTCAAATTTTACCAAAGGTCACTATTTCGCCTACCAATACCTATCCCAATACTAATGGTTGAGTGACTTAGAGAATCTTTACAACCAGTATATCTCTTTTTCCTTTCAAAACGTTCCTATAATAAATTCAAATTATACGATAATTACAACTTCCGTTAAGATTTGAGGTGGAAAAAATATGTATGACAGTTAATTGAATAAACTTCTCGACGTTAAGTGTCGCCCTTTCTAAATATTTATCGTTAAATAAGAATTAAGATGTCAAGTTTTTACTTGTTGTTTCCCAGTATTTTTACCGGTTAAGTAAAGTATTACTACTTCTGTTATTTAATGAATTGCTTATAATTTTGGGATGTTTATGATAATCTTAAAAGTTATTTCGAATACGACGTTGATTTTGCGCAATAACATACAAATTGTAATATAATCAAATGTATTTAATGTTGGATTATGAAAAAAGAGTCAGAAAGCAAGATAAACCTCTTTAATTAGATATTTAGTAGCTTAATGTTTTGCTAATAATCTATAAGAAATGTGGGAGCTAGCGGAAGCATATTACGTCAGTAAATTCGCCATGATTTCACGAGCTATAACAAGTTCAAATATACTTATATTGAGTTGAAGTTACCCGTAAAAGCTTTTTTGACGAGTTGCTGTCCATGTTTATGACTGTAATGATACGGGTGCCGAGTTCGACTAATATATACTCCTAAACTTACGATTTTAATGACAACGATAGATACCTAACCTATACGTATTATATCGACTGTAAGTATGGTAGGCCTAGGTAATACGGTTAATAAATCTTTCCCAACACATTCATGGGAAGCTCCCACAATTGTTAATGCTGCAACTAGACAAACATACAATATCTTAATGTTGCCAGTGAAAATTCTTTAATGGCCCCCTCCATAGTCAACACTAAAGGAATTAGATCGATCACGTACGCCCTTATTGCGCCTATGAAGTGCGCCCGACTTTTATATAGTACTTAAGGGCCTTAGAAAAAGGTCCAAGTAATTGGACCGCCCCTAGCGGAAAAGAACGCGGCTGTTTACCGAATTTAATGCTTTAACATCGAATTACTTTATAGGGTTTTCGACGCGTAAAGATGCAATTTCGAAGTTCGCGAAATGTAATGATCACACTAAATACCCGTGAGTATATAGAAGATGTTAGAGGGTTTATGTTATCAAGAAGGTAGCAGAGGTGCTGCGTGAACAATATTGCAACCGTGCAAGTAATGATCAGAAGCCATGAGGTTATTCAGAATATACTGAGACTGAATACTTAGATTGACAACTGAAGAGCTATAAAGGAAATACTATCTATGTGGTGCTGACTGTGTCCTTATATATCCATGCCTTTATACCGTTTTCAGTATTGGATCCCTTGAATTAGTGCTGAACCCGCTAATCCTGTATCACTTAGATTAGTACTGATCCCACTGATCCTAAGCACGTGATTGGTTTAGTCATTTCCACTAAAAAAGGAGAGGTGTTCCTTGCCTGATGTGTTGGATTTCAGGCTTTAAGTGGCTCAGCTGCACACTGGTTTGCTTTCTAACCCGCCATTATACTTGGGTCGTAACACGAAACCTTATATAAAGCTTACGAATAATCTATTAATGTTTTTTTTATGTCTTGACAGGTGCGGTTTAACGAGGTACCGTATATCAGTATTATGTATTATGGCGTAAGTTACCAACGACCTCGTTTACTAAAGCCTAGAGACGTAAATGGATGGTCTTATACTGGTATACAGGCTTTCGCTTACCTCCCCCCCCCTTTATCCTTTGACACCAATTGAATATGTACGAAAATCCCCCCCAAGGGCCTTTTATACATCCTCTCCTGTGGTTTATTCTATAGCCCTGATATCTTTAGCCCTTTTAATAAATAAGGGTACGAATTATTTCATACTATAAAACCTATATATTTCTTGAATTACGATAATAAACTATAATATAACGTCGGGTTTCCTAATGTTGTAAAAGAACTTTATATTTACGAAAATTGGTCAAAACCTTATACGTGATCATCCTAATATCTTCTCATATAACGTATTATATTATAGAGAGCGGCGAAGTAAGAGAACCTACGCGTTTGGGTTCATGTTCTCGAAAGCCTCAAACGTAATATTACAGGGTTTTCCCTCTATTACACCCTTGTTAAACAGGTGTAATTAGATCCGTTTACCATTAAATCTGTGGAAAAAACCCTTGGGGGGTACGTTATAGGTAATACCAATATGGGGGTTAAGAATATACTTCTTTTTAAAAATATATCACTAGTATTATTGTATTTAGTAAAAAAAACCTTTACTACATCTTACTAATCCTTGTATACATATAAGGTAAAGGGAATTTTATAAGTTATCCATTCATCTTTTTTTAAATAAAAAACCTTCATTGAGGTGCTAGATGTAATGAAAGAGGAAATTATAATTTAGGCCGGGATTATACCGATAGATGCCTACCCTTAGATATATGGTTATGATGTTTATAAAGGTTTAATAACCCATATCGTTTTTTTTTTCTTTTTTTTGAAACTCGACTGGTCTTTTAAGTCTTTTTGGTATTAATAAGAGATTGAACGCTATAAATAAACGTTACCGGCTACAGTTTCACGATTGAGATTACCTGTAATAGTATATTAATATACGTTATATCTAACCAGCCTCATATTCTACTTGTGTGGTTTTAGCGAAGGATTACGCTCACTAGTTGTATATAGCTACCCTTTGATGCCTTAATTGTTGAGAAACTTTCACTTCGGTTTGTGAAGATTTCCTCTCGGCTTTTCAACAAAAGAGGGGGTGATATATCCGTATTTTGAGGTAATGGCTAAAAAAAATTAGATTCCTTTATAAAATTCGTTACAATACTAAAGTAGGGGTAGAAGCTTTGGTTAAGGAAGCTACTATTATGATTATTAGGCCTAATAAGTCAATTTTTCGCCTAGAAAAAAAGGGGCTACGAGGCAGAGCTTTTTTACACTAGTATTTGCTAGTACTTTGCCGGAAAGAACGTAGCCTGGCTCGCGTTATTTATACATGCTTTTAATTTTGAAGGTTACATAGACTTATTAACTAGTAAGGACTCATCAAGTAAACCCTTTTCACGAACCATCTTTTGTACGAAGCAGCCGAGATTGCCGTCACTTAAGGGGAAGAGGTTACACGGAACTCCGCTAACGTATATCCCTCCCTCCCCTCCCCCAAAGTCCGAGTTTCTCGGAGTATATAAAAGTATTATCATATGAAAAAAGTTCGGTACTTAGCTAGTCAATAGGTTTTCTGTGAGGCCTAGATTGAATAAAATATGGTTAAGGTCCTTTAAAATTACAAAAACTAGTTCCAACATTATAAAACCTTTAAGAACTAGATCTCAATCCGTTTTTATAATTATAACTAGAAGTTAACGTAATAAAGGTTCCCTAACAATAAACTCAGCTACTTTTATATATAAATTCGAATTTTTCTTACTTCCTACTATACTTTCCTATTTATAAGTTATCATAAATATTACAATTTGGAATAATATAAAGGATGAAGTCTTGACTTCCCCTTTAAACTTTACCAGCGCTAACGTTACGAAAGGTTAAGTATACTTATATCGATCAGGTATAAGGCGATTAGACTTTATTAAAGTTTTAAAACAAATATGGAGCTAATGATTGCTTAGATGAATGTAAGTTAAATGGCAATCGTATACCAAACCATTCTTATAAATTATACAGATGAGGGCGTTGATTTTATTAATATATAAAAACCCAAATATACTAATAAAAAAAAAACGACTAAGACTCGTCATAATGTCACCTGACTTACGATTTTTTTTTATCAATCCGATATTACTGTAAATCCACCCCTATATAAGAGGGCCGACGCAATTTGCTTTTATTAACCCGGTTTCAAGTCTTGTCTTATATTCTGAAATATTCTTTGTTACCGCTATATAAACACACATAAGTTTTGGGGAAAACTCTTTATAGTTAAGTATTAATAATATCGACATAATAAACGTATATTGAGATTGATTTACCGATGATATATGATCAGAAATTCGCGTTTAGGTATTCTTATATTAAAGTATTATTGGTAAAGACTTTAATTTCGTATATAATCAAGCGAAACCTAACATAGAATACGTTCATGGGGGCCGTAACTTAAACACCTAAGTATTAGTTAAAAGTATATATTTCGATGGAGAGATAAAAGTTTTTAAATACCATTTAAAATATGTTTTAAGTTTTAACTTTATTAATATGACCAGCGTTAATAAAGTAATATAACTTAACCCTAATAACAGTTCCGATTATAAGGTTCTATTTACCACCTTGATAGTACTTGGTTCCTATACACTACTTATTACACGTATTAAAGTACTGTAAATCAGCCTAACTAAGTTTAAAAACCTGATCGCTACCAGTATAGATTTTTTTGCTTTAAGCGATCGATATTAAAGACGAAACGACGATATATAAGTGGGTGAAAGCCTTTATCCGGTTATGTAAAGACGTTTTATACGCGGTCAGAAGGCCTGTTATAATATACGTAAAGGTCGCAAAATGATACACACTTAAACTAAACCAGCTTCAACAGTGTATCAAAAGATTGGACGCGGTAAAACCGCGTGATAAAAGTTTTATCAAACTTTAAAACTTTTTAGACGAGGTATAATGGGTCCAAAACGGTTTATAAAGGGTTAAATTCGATCGGATCGCTAATTTGACGAAGGTATATAAGATGCTTCACTAATATAAATCCTTTTTTCCGCTTCGGAACTATTTATCAAAAGTAAGCGTTTAATTCGTTTTTTATATTCGTTAATGAAACATATGGACATTAATATATATCAACATAGTTAGCAAGTGGAGTGGACCATGTTTGCGGAGTGCATGATAGTGTGTTACGCTGTAGTATGCACTCTTACAGAGTGTATAATAACGTCTCATGCTACGAGAAGATCGTTAGCAGAGTATATAGTAGAGTGCCACGCTCCAAGTGAGAGCTTATAAGCTTTCACCTGAGGTATGTACTCTCCGGATACCTCTTCTCCCTCCTAATTATCTATTAACTTACCTTACCACTTGAAAAGTTCTATTGTTTTCTTTTTACGTTGATATACAGAGATCCTACCGATACCAATCAGTAGCTGACTCAGTCGATTAAAGATATCTTAGTAAAGAAGAGACGAGCCTTAGCTAAATAATTATAATAGAATATTGTAATGGTTCTAACTATTTAGTATTGGAATATTACGATTTACAAGAAATATAAGGGAGTATAACAAGACTGTAAAACCCGAAGTAACTTTGAAAAGGATACCTTTAGTACGATATTATCAATTCTATTAAGACCTTTCAACTAATGAAAGTCCCGTTATACTATCCGTTAATTCGGTTAGAGTTTTAGATGTATTCATACACTTCATAGAAAGTGTCTTATTAAGCTTCGTGAGACTTTAGCTTAGATATCTCCAAATACATGTTCGGTATTTAAAAAACTAAGTACCTGAGATTCGGTATCGAAGCCGGCGTCGACGTTCGTATAGACCCAGAAAAGCTACGCGCAATTAGGGAATATCCGGTTTTTACAACGGTTTTAAAAGTACAGGGCTTTTTGGGGTTCTTAAATTACTATCGTTATTTTATTCGTAATTATTCGATGATTATCGGATTATTATTACAGTTAACCCATAAGGGTATTTTATTTCGTTAGGGTTTTAAAGAAAAAGCTGTTTTTGCATGGCTTAAATTTAGCTTTTTTTCTAAATCCGTGTTTACCTAATAGGATCCCGATCGCGATACTTTTTTCGAAGCCAACTGTTTTGGCTGGGCCCTAAAAGGCTGCCTTCTTCAGCACAACGACTACGGTAATCTACACCTAATAGCGTATTACTCCCGTCGTTTATTTCCCGCCGAATATAATTACGAAATCCACGATAAGGAGTTACTTGAGATTATAAGCTGTTTAAAAGCATAGAATACAGAGTTTCGAGGAACGGCGCGCTCGTTTAATATCCTAACGGATTATAAGAATTTGAAATACTTTATAACGATACGACGACTTTCCGAACGACAAGTCCGCTAATTTAAACGCTTTTTGTAATTTCGTTTCCGGTTTGTATATAATCAAGTAGCGGATTACATACGACTCGATATGCTATTACAATAAGATTAGAATATTTCTAAGGGCCTTCTGGACCTACGTTACCTAGGCCGAGAACTTTAGTTGTTACACCCCGAATAATTTGGTTTTACGTTGTTCCCACATATATACGTTTCCCGATTAACTGTCGCAGGCGAATCAATTTTAAAAAGCCGTAAACATTTTTCTAACGTCGACTTTTAAAGTTGTTAAAATACCCTTATTATACGCGATATCACTTACCTTCGCTTAATACGTACGGTATGTATAGGCAGTCGATACTTTTTAACGGATATCCGTACCGATGACGATCGTATATTAAAGGTTTCAATTTCGGAATACTGGGTCAATAACGATGATTTTTTAAGGTTTTGCGATCGTATTTGGTTATTTATTTACGAGCCGCTTGCTACTGCGTTATTCACGATTCGCTCTTTACCGGTTATCCAGGCCGCAACGCCATTATCGTTATCCTTTTTAAAATGTATTTTTAACTAGGCCTATATCATACGGTTCGCCGCTTTTGCTGTAATTATAACGTTTATTACCATATAACCTATTGGAAACACCGTCGAAAAGGACTTTTCAAACCCCTGCCGGTTTTTGATCGGCTTTAAAGCGAGCTTTTCGTCGACTTTATAGTTAATTTACCTTGTGAACATGAGAGCGATTTATGTTACCTTAAAGTTATTACGAACCATTTAAGTAAAGCCGTCACCCTTAAGGTTATAACTATTATAAACGTCGAAGTTTATACGAAAAGGTTTTTCAATTGTTATTAACGGTTTAATGGTTTTCCTCGTACGTTAATTAACGACTGTGGCTCTAATTGGAACAATAGGTTTTGAAAACGACTTTACGAACTAATCAGGGTAGATCAACGCCTAAACACCTCTTTTTACCCCGAAATTAACGACGTAACCGAACGTGTAAATTAAAAGTTCCCTACGTATTTACGTTTATTCGTAGTTTACATATAATTCTTCTAAAGCCGTTTATTACTCATTTATTAACTAATATTAAGTAATGAGGATACGACGACTATCGGTATTAACTCGTTTTTCATAACCTATAATTATTACGTTAATTCTATTTAACCAGTATAACGTTTTTTCGTTCCGACAACGACACTATGTTTAAGAGCTAAAGACATTATTTAACGGATCCGCGAAGTTATAAAATTTATATAAGTCGTAATAGCGGCTACGCAATAATATATAGAGGAAGCCGCCAATAAGCGGCGTTCCCCCTCGAAGCATTTTCGACTCGAAGACAATGTCTAGCTTTTTCTTAAAAATTATAAGCTAAATGAATTCTCCAAGAAATTAAATTAGCTTTATAATAAGTACAGGGTGATGAATGTAATCGACTTCTACGTTGTTAAACTTAACTTACAGGGTGGTAAATATCCACTATTTTATATAAATTAATTCGTCCGAACCGTTTCAGATCCGCTCCCAAGTTAGTAATTTCGAAACTTTTAACCGTAAGTTGTAATTATTGAAGACGACGATAGTAGGGCGAAACCGGAATTACAAGTCGAAAGTATATTACGGGCTCATAATAAACCTTAAGTCGGACGTACTTGACTTTATAATTAATCGGAACGGCAAGTTTTAGTTAAATAGATAGGTTATATATACCTAATGTAAAAGCCGCTTTTAAGCTTTTCCAATACCATAACACTTGATACCTTCGAATCGCGTTACGGATTAGTTAAATATAACGATAGGCCCTTATGCCTTACCCGTAGGCAAGTATAATTTTACAATTTACTTCACCAAATGGGGCGGCGTATAAGCTGTTAGTAAACGGATACCAAATAAACGTATTAATATTAATAAAAGCAAAAAGCGAACGATTATAACCGGCCCCCCCTTTTTACTTAAATATGTTCTCAAAGTTCTGGTTCAAGTTCTTACCGAGTATTTTTTTACTCATTTCAATAAGCTAACTTAACTTAATATTTATGCGACCTAAATTAATTTTCATGCGTTTTGAGACCTTAATAATCATTTGTATTGCTTTTAATAACGCTCTTTAGATACTTGTTAGTCGCGCTCACCGCTACGTTTTTTACCTAGTTATAAAAAACTTACCTAAGCACTACATTCCTCGTTTATGGACTGTACGGTCTGTAAGCTTCCCCCAGATCGTATAAGAGTGTCGGGGATAAACCCCCCCCCCTCCGCCTCGAATCAACCTTACGTTATGTAACGCAACGGACTTTTATAGCCTTTTTAGCGGCGATTACCTAGGTTTGTACGCTTTCTAACCGCTTATTAACACCTAAAGAACGGCTTATGGTACGCGAACTTACCTCAGTCATGAGAGTCTAACACCAGACACGCCTTTAACAACTCCTCGACATCTTTATTTATGTCCGGATTTAAATCGAGTGGCGTATACATATAGTCAAAATTACGACTCGTAGCTTTAAAAAAATAAAGACTATATCGAACTCTGGTATCTAATTACTCGTAAATAGCTTCCTTGCGGCTATTAAAACTACTTACACTTCGTCTTTTGGCAAAACTTTCTGAAATTATACCCTATTTTATAACTGTATTCGAAATATATCTACCCTCAAGTTCCGTTAAAATATATATGTCTATAACCATTAAGGCAGGGAAATTTATACTCGTTAGCGAAGACTAAGTAGTCCCGAAACATATAATATATATCTCTAATAACCTTATTCACTTCAGCAATAAGCTAAGGATTCATCGTGACGTTAATAAGTAAATGGAATATTAAAATTACAAAAACAAACAAGTGCTATACTAGTAACTACAAGTACTAACGTTGCACAGAAAAGGTTAAAGGTTAAGGAAAAAAGGAAGTTTTATCTTTGCAATTAGGATTCTACAGATTATTTATAGGGAAAGAAGGGCGTTAAAGCCTTCCACATAATGTTGGCCTAGTGTCTTTCACACGGAACCGTGATGTCTTAAAAGGCGTACGTATCTTACTTATATTACGGCGCCTTACACCATAATATCAAAAAAAAAGGTGGGGGGGAAGAAACGATAGGGGTATCTTTGGGGGTAATGTTACAGGTTAATGCCTGGCTAGTATTTACCAGGTATCTAACACTAGTAATTCTACCCGCTCCTACGATGCTCTAGAGCAGGAAGAGAGCCGCTTGAGGATACGTCATATAACTGGGGAAAGGGCTGTACCATCTTAGCTCTATAGCCGCTCCCTAGCAGGGACTTCTCCTCCTTCTTCCTCCTCATCGAGGTTTATAAACAGAATCCGACCACCTTAAGCGACAGATCCGGCCACAGTCCCTTTACATATAGCTTATATATATCAAAGTTTAGTTGAGATATTTAATCGAAGACCGTACTCGTCATGTATAAGATTTTCAAAAGTAAACGTCAGTTTTTTTAAACTTTTTGGTGATATTGCTTAGGTGTATCTGAAAACGTTGTTTCGAAGTATTTATAATTACCTAGAAACTTTTTATATCCAGCTTAAAACTTTCCTCATAAATAAGCTCCGTATTTTACTAAAAATAGCGAGGCCTTATAACAAAGTGTTAGACATAGAGATAATCTGGTCCTCCTCTTTATGATTAAGCTTCTTAAAGAATTTTGAAGGAGTTTAACAGCTTTGCATATTCGTAAAGATAACGTTTTAACCAACTGTAAGTATTCCTTTATCAAAAGAATCCATGTATTTAGGATTATATATACTTATTTCCTCGCGTTTTAAACGACAAACCCTTTTGTAAGAGGAGGAACAATGAACATGAATATCGAAATTCGTGTGACTACGAAGACATTCAGAGCTATAAAAGAAAGGATAATAACATTTAGGATTGCGAGAACGTTAAAAACAACGGGGATGGGGACTTTAATAAATATTCAATTTTCACATAAGAGTATTAAAGCGACTTGTTATGATAGTATGATAATCTAAGATTTATTGTTGAGAAACTGTGTTGAAGGTATTGAAGCGTTTATTGAAACTGGTATTTATTTCCGTTACTTTTTGCTAGAGATGACAAGCCTATTTTTTTCTTCTTAGTAACAGCATTTATTTTGATATTTGTGAAGGTTTTAGTTAGAGAAACTGGTAGCGGAATTCATGAGGGTGAAGGGGAAAAAACTGGTGATAAGGAGGTGGTAGAAATAGTTGAAAAGGTAAGAATTGAAGATTTGATTAATTGATAACGAGTTTTACGTGTAATTGAAGGCAGTGGCTTATTAGGCTCTAATCACAAAATACGCTGCTTTCTTTTGTTTATGAAAATAGCGAAATATAAGATTTAAAGGGGAAATTGATAAGGATTTAATGATATTAGCTAAAGTGTTTGCAGCTGTTGAGTTTGCAGCGACAGCGACATGATGTGGCGGTAGCTGCAATGTTTTAAATTAGTTATAATATTACGATTCATAATGAGGAAAATTTATAGGGAAGAAAGAGATTTTAATCATAAGGTGAAAAGCAAAGTTTATTAAATTCGCATAGTTAGTAGAGTTGGTAGTTGGCAGTTAGCAGGGGTAAGGTAGTTTTTTTTTTTTTTGGCATAAATCATAATTGTTGACTTTTTTCTAAGTTTCTTTATACAGTTATTGACAATAATGTATAGTACTTGTAGCTTAAAGCTTATAGCTACTAATTGTTAGCAAAACATAGTGAGATAACAATTGTATTAATTTAAGTGTCATGGTTTAAAAATGGAAGAACCATAAACTTCTTACGATTTTAGTAGAGTTGAGCATAGTTAATATACTAGGCAGCATACGCCTTCCTTTCAAGCATCAGGCATATGATGCACGTATCTTTCTGTTGGTACAACAAAACTTTGCGAAGTTAAATAAACAAATATAATATTGAATGAATATTGAGAATGAAAACATTAATATAGTGCCGATAAATTTAATGATAACAAAGCTGAAAATCCTTGTGGATGTTTCCTTTGTTAATAACACCGATTGAATTACCCTAATCGAATTTGTTATATTATTTGTTGATAAAATCAAATCCGCCGAGAAATTTACGGTCACTAGTAAACTTGTACGTTGAATATGCGTCAAATATAAACGCGTAACACTAAACATATAAACATTGAAAGTTTATGGCCAAATGGAAAAAATCGACATCTATATGATAACCGATGTTATTTTGAAAATTATGACTCAGTAGCTAGGCTTTTCTTTGATATTAATAATCATTCATACTGATTCCAAAAGTTTTCACAAATGCCTTTTCCAGCTTGTCACAACTTACAAGAAAAATTTGATAATAGATGTTTATAGGACTTTAGACGTGGCAACATTGTCAATTCGTATTAATTGAAGTAATAGTAGTATTGCGTGGTCAAGTGGTAGATGTATTGTTTTAGGTCTAGTAGACCTTTAGCCGGTCTACGCAGTAATTTATCTGGCTAATTACTTAGCCCGTAACCTAGTGTGAAGTGGGCGTATACTGCACTTGAACTTACAGTAAACCCACAAAATAATACGCTCAACTTGCAATTAATATAGTCAATTTTACTTACAGTCAAGTTGACTTACTGCACTTCAATTACTACCATTCTAACACTGGTGGCTTTTGGTTTTGTACGTTCACGTTAGTATGATCAACAAATCGTTTCCTATTACTACTGAATTACCTTCTCGTCAATTAGCCAGACCCCTATCAATTTCGCACTCAAATTAGCTACAATCACTTCCATTTGCCAACGGTTCCGAGGTTCGACTTTAGCAATTCCTACGAATAAATTCTTCGATACAAACTGATGCAATTCTTTAATTTAATATTGCTAATTAAATAAGTAGCCAGAGGTACTGGCGTTTTCCCCCTGGCAATTTTTCAGGTTGCTAGGTTGTCGATATTCTCCAGTACGTAACTTAACCTTACCATATAGCCTATTGATGTAGTCTTTAATACGTATGGTTAATTTATTACTCTCTACGAAATTCTTGATGGTCTTTTTTGGTAACGATTTCGTTATAGCATCGGTAAGATTATCCTTGCCGTTATTCCATCGGAATTTCTCAATATCTTTGTCTTCGTAGCATTTACGGAATTTTATTTTATTAGTTTTTAGTCGTTTTTCGCTGGGAGTTCTGAGTTTCGAAAGTTATTCGAATAAGTTCCTTGAATTGATATAAATTACCACCAGAATAAAAGGAATCCTTGATTTTTTGATAACGATATTAAGGGTTTTCTATATTTTCAAGACAATATCCAGGTCGGCTATTATACTGTAAACTTTTAAAATTAATATACTTCGAGTAATTTTTTCACACTTAATGAAGGTCCAATGAATTAGGTTTCTAGTAATATTAAATTGGGCCTTTTGTAACCTATCTTTATTGATATGCTGTATGAGAAATCTGATCTGTAACGAAAAGTCTATATTATTGGTAAAGGAACCATCTGTAAAGATTATTAACTTAGTCTTCGACAGGTTAATCGGGATTATCCTCTCCCCCCCCCGCTTTAAATTACTCATCTGCCACTCTCACTTCTTGTTTAATCCATTAAAGTCTTTATACATTGAGTCTTATGTTTTGTTCGCAGTCGATAAATCGTAGTATGCCTCCCGATAGTATAAGATGACGATATAACTGCTAAGGTCACGTTGCTTTAAATATTATTGAGTCCTGACTATATTAATCTTATCAATTCAAGCTAAATTAATACGCTTTCCTTTTTAACGGAAACTAAAGTAAGTATCGTTAACACTATGTATATGGATTAAAGATCCGTTAAAGTTAATTTTGGTAGGACTTTGGATGTTGCAACTTAGTCGATTCGATTGATCGAAGAAACAGTAGTATTGTAATGGTCAAGTGGTAGATGTATTGTTCTAGGTTTGGTAGAACGCTAGCCAGTCTGCAAACTAATTTGTATAGCCAATTGCTAAGCTTATACCCTAGTATGAATTGAGAGCATGTTGTGCTTGACTTGCAGGTAATACAACAGACTCATAAAACAATACATGAACTGCAATTACTACTATTTCAACAGTTAAAATATCTACCCTTTGCTAAAGTCACGACCGGTTTACAATTTCAGACCTTTAAATCTTTAATCAGCTGCTAATCTAATGTTACGAAACTAATAATTCCAACGAAAAGGGTATAGTTAATTTATATACCTACCAAGCCAATATATCTATTTTAATATCACATAATTGGAAAATATGGGTTATAGGTTAAAAACTTGATACTTAACATCAATTTTAATTGCGATTAATATATTATGAACTAATAAACGTCTAATTTAGCTAGTTTGTATAATAATTTGATACATAATATATTTATTTCGTGAGGATATTTATTACAAAGTTTTTTTGATAGGTTTAATAAAACAGTTCTTTATATATTAGTTGCGAATTGCATATACGTTTTCTTTATATCACGGATTGACGTTAAACTTCCTATTAGTTTTAACTAGTAAACTTTCTACCCAAACGACCCTTAAACGTTAGCTAATCTTCTAAATCTTTGGTGATTACATAAGGATACAATATTTTCTTTTGTCATTATATTCCTAAACGATTAAGCATAACTTTTTATATAGTTTTCCATCGTTTTACCCTTCACTTTGTAGATAATTCTCGACTTAAACATTGTGATATTTGGGTTCTAAAGATGGAAGTTGTATTTGAGCATAAATCATATAATTTCTCATATGGAAAGTCTATTAATTTCGACCTTATGGCTTTTGTTACATGGTTTACCAGAGGTTTTGATAAATTTTTATACTTGAAGCTTCACAGCTAAGTCTCAACCGTTCTTCTCTTTCCTATTAACCCACGCAGTATTGTAAATCCAATTTGGTGTATATTCTTTATCCTTAACGTTCCTCCTATTTAGTAGTCAGCTACATGGACGACGTTTTATAAGCTTATCAATTATAGGGGAAGGGAGGTTGTATTAATAGATTTACTTAAACTAAAGAACTTTAATATCATCGTTATCGTTAGTCGTCCTAATGTAATGTCTAAACTAAGTTATGTGAAACGTCGCAAAACCGTTAGTAGTTTTAACAATTACTTCAGGATTGGCGATACTTAAAATCTTAAATAAGTTATTTTATTTGTCTTTCTCCCGCTACACGGAGACTTCAATTTTTAATGGTAAATTAAGTACATCGATTGTTGTAGAGTCGTTTTCAGTATTGAGGGTATGATTAATTTAACGTGATACCAATTTCTTTTATAATCATTTTAGGGCTTCTCAGTACAGCACAACCCGTTTTAAGTACTTATTCATAGTATAAATTCATTCGTAAAGCGAAGATATATTCCAAAACCCAATATCGTTAACATTAAGCTTTAAGGGCCTACAATATGGTTGCGGATTTTTACCGCTATCTGAAAGTATATCTTCTAGTTTTTCAAGCTTTCAATCTTCAATATCAAGATATTGTACGCTTTGTGAAGTAGTACGTATACCCTTTCGACTTTAACAATGCTTTAATGGGTCTTAATATATACCTGTTTATATTAAATCACCATTATTTTAGTATCTACTTAAAACTCCACTGTCATAAAATTGATACTAGTATTTTGAAAGACGATGTTAGGTTGGTTTAAATACATGTTAATATATAAAATTTTAAACGTTTCCTACGTTTTTTTCGCCAGCATGAATTTGAAGAATTTAGCTCCGTAAAAAAAGGTCGCAGAGTTCACAACGTGAAAAACAGTTCATTATCCAAGTACAATACGTTAATACAAATCTCCTAATGAAAATCCATATTTTTTTTTAATTTAAACTTAACTATTTAGGGGGGATTATATATACGTTTGCTAATGTTGAACAAGATTTTTAGTAGCCTTCAAAACAAAGTATTGCATTTTTTCACCCTGTGGATTTAAGAAATTTATATAGTTTATCGACTATTAGATAATGAAGACTCCTGTATAATTAACATATTTTCAATTTCATTAAGTTCAACACCGTTACCTTCAAGTTTAAAGGATAAAATCAAAGATATTTTTATTTGGAGGCAAGAGGAAACTTTTAGCCGTTTTTAATTAGTTCGTTATCGTTATTTTTAATTTTAACGCCGAAATTCTCGGTTTTCTTAAGATAAAAGAGGAATGGGATAAGGCATCTGGAAATATGAAACTTAATTGGCTAAATAACAATTAAAATAATCGTCATCCATAGTAACAATAGTTATTCATCCAGGTCTAAGTCTACTTTGACCTTGTTAGCATTTTAACGATTGATTTTTGTGATAATATTACTTTCCTTTCACAATATTATATATTATTAATAGACTTTTTATTGGTAAGGCCTTAGATCGTTGCAACATTGTCGATTCGATTAATCGAAGTAATATTAGTATTGCATTGGTCAAGTGGTAGATGTATTATTCTAGGTTTGGCAAACCGATAGCCGGTTTATACTGTAATTTGTGTGGCCAATTGCTTAGCTCATGCTCAAGTGTGAAGTTCAGTGTACTGCACTTGACTTACACTCAATGCAGTAAGTTCATAAAAACAGTACGTTTAACTTACCGTTTAGTTAACTTTACTTACAATAAAGTTGATCTAATATATTGCATGTAGTATTTTTTCAATATTTGCGGCTTTTTAGCTTATATTTACACGTCAATGTGGTTGACTAATATTTTCCGGTTAACGTCAAATAGTGACCTCGTTAACTTACTAACAATCTATTAATCCCAACTAATCTTTATATTCAATTACACCAAATTTCATGCAAATTAACCCAATTTAATCATAATTACTCCATTGTTCTGAAGTCCGAGTTTATTAACTCCCATAAAAAGGTCTTTCGACATAAGCCTTTACAACCTTCCATTTCAACTGCGTCAGATAAACAAATCCAAATCGTCAATTCCCTAGTAGTCTTCAATTTTGTCAATATATCTCTAGCTGCCGGCACGTAACTTAGGCTCGCCAAGCGGTTTATTAACGTAGTCTTCGATATGTATGGTTAGCCTATTACTGTCTACAAATCTTTCCAAGGCTTTGTTCGGTACTGGTTTCGTTATAACATTAATGAAATTGTCTTTACCGTTAATATATAGGAATTCCTTGATCTCCCTCCCTTTGTACCATTTACGGAGTGCTATCAAGTCAATTATGAAGCGTCTTTCACTAGTAGTTCTGAGTTTTAAAAGGCATTCAAATAGGCTTCTTAGGTCGATACAAATTACTAACGGAATAGAAGAAATCTTTAACTACCTGGTGATAAGGTTTAAGGCTTCTTATAATGCCATACCTATGTCAAAACCCGCTATTATGTCGTATACCTTCGAAACTAACACGCTTCGTATAATCCTTTTACACTTAACGAAGGTTTAGTAAATTAGGCTACCGATAATGTTAAATTCGTTTTCCCGCTTATCTTCGTTAAAGAGGGTTATAAGAAAGCTAGTTTATGAAGACAGGTCGGTGTTATTTTTAAAGGATCCGTCCGTGAAAATTATTAACTTAGCTTTCAACAAGTCGATTGGAACAATATTAATTCCACGGTTCAAGTTCCTCATTTACCATTCGAACCTCTTATTCAACCGGTTAAAGTTTTTATTTACCGGGTCCCATATTTGTATCGTGATGGAAAGGTTGTAAAAGGCTTCCGATTAGTATAAGATAGCAATATAGCTGCTTCAAGCACGTTTCTTTAAGTACTGTTAAGCCTTAGCTATATCAGTTTTTTCAATTATAGCCGAAATAGTGCTTTGGAGATTTTTGGCGAAAGATAAGGCCGGCATCAATACTAAGCATACGGATTAACGATCTATTAAAGTTAAGTTGACTGTATTCCGTTAATATCGTTACCGGCTTGCAATTTCAAAACTTAAAGTCCTTGATCACCTATTATTCTGATACTACATAGCTATCCGTTTTAACGAAAAGGGTATTATTAGTTTACATACCCACCAGGAAGAAATTCCTCTCCTACGTTACTAGTAAGCACGGGTTGTATATTAAAAACTTTATCGCTAGTTGTATTTTAAATGTAACTAATATATTATAAATCAATAAACATCTACTTTAACATGTCCGTATAATAACTTAATATATCGTATTGCCGTTCTTAAAGGGTAAATAGCATATATGTTTTATGGTAACTATAATAGTGTAATCCGTTGTAAATCTTTTAAAGATTATGTATAAGTTTTCGCTATATTACAACCATTAAGCGTAGACTTTCCTTTAGTCTTGGCCAATAAAATCATCACCAAAATAACCACCAAATTCTATCTAATTTTTTGAATCGTTGGAGACTTTGTGAAAATTCAATCTTTATCTTATTACTGTATCTTGAGGCGATTAGACATGACTTTTCATACGGCCTCCCTGTAGTTTTTCTTTTAACCTCGTAAATAATCTTCGACTTGAAAATTGTGACATTTAGGTTTTAAAGGGTAAAATCAGTTTTCAGTACAAATTATACAACCCCTCGAGTTAATATGCCCTTCATCCAAGGGTTTTTATATCTTTTAGGCAAAATGAAAAGGGGTTTAGGAACTTAGGAATGTGCAATTTAATTGTTCCTATAATATTTTAATTTACAGTTATCTCTATTAACGATAGTTATTCACTTAATTTAAAGTTAACTTTAGCTTTTCCAGTATTTTAACGATTAATTTTAGTAATTGTAATACTTTCCCTCCTCAATATTATGTATTGCGAATAGCCTCCTATTGAATACCTTGTTGCCCTTGTATCTAGTATAATACTTTAAACCATATAGTCCGTGTAAACATCGCGAATATTTAAGGTTCATAAGGGGTTAGGAGCATTATTAGAGCAGAGGTAAGGGTTTTTATCACTTAAACAGTATAAGAAGACGTAGTTAGTTGGTTACAAAACTATTTTAAAAGCAGTATCTTCGTGTCATATGATCTATTTGAGTATATTATTATTGATAGGGTTGTCGCCCTCGAAATCTACGATTGAATCTAATCAATCCTAGTAAAAAGTTGTAGGGTATTGAATATAATATATTAACTTTCCGTTATTTCGCTTGGTGAGAGGGGGGGGGAGGGGTGCCGATTTGACCAATAGCTATACTTGCCATAGATTCAACATTTCTTGCTACTATTACAACGATAATGTTTGCGGTTAATAGGTTCGTTTAAACCTTAACCTTGTAAGCGCTAATGTACTTGCTGCCTCCAGTTTGTCGTCGGTGGGCCAGACCTTATGCGTTAAGTGCGCCCGTATCCATATTTGCGGTCTATGTAATTAACCACCATAAGTTTTTATTTATTTACGTTATGAAATTTGTTAGCATAAGGGTAAATATGAAGCGAGTTCGGTGTACGTGTTATTACAGTTGCAAGCGAAAAACGCAACTGGCTTAAGAAGCCTTCGCAAATGGAATTTGGGCGTTATAAGGCATATTCGAACTCGTTAACGCCCATACCTATTACCCGTACCTGTTCGCAAAATGTAGTTTCATCAACTTGGTCTTTCTCCATTACTTTTTAAGATAATATCAACTTGTTAATTATCTGGTTAAATATATTTATCGGCGTTTCCTTTTTTTTTCTCTTTCGCTATTATCGTAGTTTATCGAATAGTAACCCAATTTGTATAGTATTGTATAAGGTGGAAGTCGTGTTTAAAGTGGCCCTTTATGCCATTATAAATCTCACTAAACGTAGTGATTCGGGTAAAAAAGGTTTAGTAGTAATTTTTGGCATACCCTGTCAGAATTCCGGGGAATAGTAAGTAAAAACTAGAAGAGAGAACTTTCATTCACTTACAGATATTCAGGAAGGGTATTATCTTTATATCGAAGAGGTTTTAAGGCTTCCCTTTATACTTTTCTACATCGTTCAAAATCTTGGTGAAGTCCGTAAGCAGTTTATAATTAATATTAACCATCTTGATAGGTCTTAGGGGAAAATTAAGATAGTTATCATAGTCTTAATTGGTGTTTTCTGGAAGTTTAAGCCTTAAAATTCAAAAATACGGTATTAAGAGTAATTACCAATCGTTTAACGCGAGGGGTAAAGTCACATAGTAAAACCCATAATAAGCTTTCATATATAAGCAAACCTATTATAAAAAGTTTTTTAAGCGGCTTGGCTTTATTGAGTAAACTGCTAAGAGTGAAGGGAAATCTAAAGGCTTTGAAAGAATTAACGATCTTACTTAATTAAATGGTATAGAGCGCTCATATTAATACATTTAGCCGTGTTAGCGGTCGCTGCTTCACGCGTTTTACCACCGACAAAGGCATACTCCTCGTTATTACGTAGGGGTGTTAGGTTTCCGAACAGTTTAACAGGTTTTTTATCTCCAGCGCATAAAGATGCCTAGCTTAGCTAAGGGTAAAGGAGAGGTCCCCTGGATCGCATATGGGGGCGTTTAGATTTTTTAATACTTTTTCCCTTAGGCCATGGGTCTTAAAGGCATTTTTAAAGTTAGGATCACTCGAAAATGGGTTTCGCTAACCCAGACGATCTTTCTTTTGGAATGTAAATCTCTCAGCGGTAAAGTTTAGCTTTTAATTTGAACTTAACAGTTTTTGGGGTTACCTTCCATATATTAATTGTCTAGTCGCCGTAAAATTCACCGAACTTATAAAAAGCGAGGTAAGAGTTTTGACTGCCATCGTATTTCAAGATAAAGCAACCGACGAAGTCGGTCAGATACTTTTTGGTTAAGTTTTTATCAACGTCGTAACTTTAGAGATCGTGGTTATAATGATTTACAAAGAGGTGACCAAGGGTTTTGAATACTTCTTTGCTAGCAAAGTTGGTAATGGCTTTAAAGTGCGTGCTAAAGTTAGTCATCTTGATATTCTGGCTTGTATAGGATGTATAGAACGTGTAAAGCGTAAAACTTGGTGATCTTAGGCGTGGAGACTTAGTGTTTTTAGCGTGAAATCGCGTGGAAACTTAACGACTTGGCGTTGGGTCACATAGCGTGACTTTTTTAGCATGACTTGCCAATTTTAGCCGTTTATCAACTTACCGAACTTTAAGACTACTAAAAGTTAGTTTTAACGTCTTTAAGAAAGATCTTTAAATATTTATTAGTATTTGCAATGGAGATATCATCGCTACCTCTAAGCTTCCGTAAAAACCAACTTAGCCTAATAGTCTTCTCTACTTACTGCTGTAAAAACCAACGCAACGGTGGAGGCTCTTCTCAAGAATATTTCCTCTACCGTAACGATAATATAAAACGTAACAAACTGAAATTAGATTCTTCTTCTAATTAGCTAATTTATAATTAACTCAATAAGCACTAATTAGTATTGGTAAGACCTTATATTGTTGCAACGTTGTCGATTCGATTAGTCGAAGTAACAGTGATATTGTATTGTTCAAGTGGTGAATATATTGTTTTAGTTTTGGCAAACTGCTAGCCAGTCTGCACTGTAATTTGTATGGCCAATTTCTTAGCCCGTGCTCTAGTTTGAAGTGCAGTGTACTGCACTCGACTTATACCCAATGCGGTAAGTCCACACAAACAGTGCGCTCAACTTGCAGTTCAGTCAACTTTATTTATAGTAAAGTTGACTTACTACACTGCATGTAGTACTATTCTCACAATTTTATTAATTACCTTACTATTTCTTTATTCGGCATTATATTTTGAAATGTGTGGTTTACATAACAATTGCAAATATCAAAGTTATATATAGGATTGAGTGTTTAGTTAACGGAAATATAAGAGTTGTCGCCATTCAAATGATGTAGAAAGACGTAATCGGTTAATTATTAGGCCGCATTAGAAATAATATCTTTATATCACGTGATTTATTTGGGGATATTTTTATGAATTAAAAACCTCTTTACCTTTACAATCTACGCTATGGTCTAGGTAGTTTATCTGAAAGCAATAGGATGTTGAGTATAACATATAACTTATTGTTTGTAAAGTTTAACCGAAAGGTACCAAGCTTACTAACAACCGGATTTTCCATATATCTAATATCCTTTGCCTCTATTACGACAATAATTTTTGTGGTTAGTAGGTCCGCTTGAGTATTACTTTTGTTAGTATTAGTATGGCTATAGTTTTCAGTTTGAAAACCTTGGACTTGATTTTCATCGTTGAGGACTTCTGTATTCAAGATTAAAGTAATGTGTTATTACGTGGTTCTCTTTGTCTTCATCGCGAAAGCTATCAGTTTAAGGATATATACCGACCAATTTTAACATACGGATTATCATAGTTGTAAACGAGGACCGTAATTGGTTAAAAAGCCCTTTACAAGTGGTATATGAGCGTTATAAGGCGTATTTAAACTCTTTAATACCCGTAATGGCTGTTTGTACCTACTTATAAAGTGTGACTTTGCTGAAAAATGATTTCCCTATTATTTGTTGATATAAAATTAGATTATTAAATATCTGGTCAAGGATATTTATTGGCGTTTCCTTATCTTCTTTCTTAGTCATTAACATTATTCACATAGTCATAATCCAATTCGTGTGGTATTATATAAGGTAAACGTTGTATTTGAAGTAGCTTTTCATGTCATTGTAGATCTTTAGGAACGTTTTTACTTTTCTTAAAAAGGTTATGTCGTAATATTTAGCGTAAGATTCAAATTTTTAAGAAAAAAGTAGGTAAACAAAATTATGTATTCAATTTCAAACGTTTAAAAATGATATTATCTTTGTATTAAGAATGTTATAGATATTTATGTTATACTTTTTTATATTTTTTGAGATTTTCGTAAAGTTTTCAAAGATTTTATAGTTAATGTTAACCATTATGATAAATATGTAAGAGATGTTACAATAATCGTCCTAATCGTTGATAGCGTTTTTTCAGGTTTTCGTATCACGGTGGTAAAGGTAGTTGTTAGTCATTTGACTCGAAAGGTAAAGTTTTGTGGTAAGATTTGTGGTTGATTCGCGTGCGTAGGCGTACCTATTGTGAGAAGCTTCGATTTAAATAACTTGACTATTTTGAGGAAAGTCTTGACGATTTTAAGGAAATATTTGAATGGTAAGGGGAAGTTAGTTATAGGAAGGGTTTTAAGAGATTTAATGGTTTTGTTTAATTGACCGGTAGATGACGTCAATGTTGATTCATTTTACCGTATTTGCAACTTTTGCTTCATGCACTCTGCAGCCGCTAAAATTATACTCTGTGTTATTACGTAGAGATACCTTGTTGCCGAGCAAATTAACAGATTTTTCATCGTCGGCGTGAGAAAAATTGGTATTAGTGGAGAGGTTAAAGGCTTAAATTCACTGTGGATTAAGAAGTGGTCCCTTAAAACGTAGGTAAAGGCGATGAAAATCTTTAACGTCCTTGCCTTTTTCTAGTAGATCTTGAGGATAAAATTCTTAAGAGTATTTATCAAATTGAGTTAATTTAATAAGGGTTTATGACAGGTTTCTTGCTTCATTTGGAACAAAGATTTCACAATCTCGAGAATTCTTGTTTAACTTATATTTAACTATTTCTGGAGTCTTGTTTCACATCGTAATGATCTAGTTTATAAAGTATTTGAAAATATCTTCAAAGGCATAGGTTCTCCGATTGGCTTCGTCCAGATTTAAGTCAAAAATAAATCAGCTAACGTAATTGATCAAATGTTTGCCCATTAAGTCGGCATTAATATCTTTCAATTAGAAGTCTTTATTGTAACACTTAATGAATAGGTATCCGAGTGCCTTGATAGCTTTTAGATCTGAGTTTTCTAAAGCTATCGTAATGTATAAGTGGCAAGTTGATGTCAATTAAGGTGGTATAAGGAGATTTAAGTAAGGGAATTCAGCGGTTCAAGCGCAAAGAGACTTGGTAATTTAGACGCGTGAGAACTTAACAAATTAATGTAAAGTTACAGGACATAACTTTCTTGGCTCAAATTGATTATTCTTGGTATTTTAGCTCGGTGTAGCGATCTTAACGATTCAATTGATGATTGTAACGTCAAGGCAAGTAAAAGGGTGGTATTTAAGGAAGTCTTGGTGGAAACGGCAAAGTTTAATATAGGAAGTAGAGTTGGAGATTATTTATTAAATTTAAAAGTTATAGAACTTGGAACTTTCTTTGTTAGTAATAATATTCGCAGTAATATTCATTCAGCCATTCATGAACTTGACCAAATTCAAAACTGTTACCAGTTAATTTCAACACTTTATTAAAGAATGATTGAATAAGATTTCTTAGTACTTTTAATAAAGATACTGTCAAGGCTTTCTAAACGCCTGTAAATCTATGACACATTTAAAAGTCTTTCATTTTAATACCTGTAAACCTCAGACGTAGTAATAGAGCTTTTTACAAGAATCCTTTCTCTATCATGACGTTAAAATAAAGTGTAACCGGAAAGTAGTTTCTTTTTCTACTTAGAAAATCTATGCTTAATCTCATTATCACTGATTAATATTAGTAGAACTTTAGACTTTGAAACGTTATCAATTAGAATTGGTTTAAGTAACAGTAGTATTACGTAATTAAGTGATGGATGCATTGTTTTAGGGTTGGTAGACTACAAGCTGATCTGCATGGTAATTTGTATAGCCAATCGCTTATCCTGTGCCCTATTTTAAAGTAGGCGCATAGTATACTTGAACTTATTAGTAGACCTACAAAACAAGATACTCAACTTGCAGTCAGTATAGTAAACTTTACTTACAGTAAAATCGACTTACTGAATTTCAATTACTACTGTTCTAACAATAGACGTAATAAGGGTAAATAATATATACAAAGTTTGTGTTAAAATAATATTAACTGATATTTTTAGCAGGTCAATCGCAGTGTAGTCAACTTGACTGTACTGACTGCGAAGTTAGTTGAATGTAGAGTGCCCAATTCAGATTAGGGTATGGTCCAAGCAATTGGCTATACAAATTGGGGTGTGTACCGGCTAGCGGTCTACTAAACTTACAAGTAACGCATCCACCACTTAATCACATAATACTACTATTACTTCAATCAATTCAAATCGACAACATGATAACGTTTAAAGGCCTATCAACGCTAATAAATTCTTCTTAGATTAATAATGAATAAGCTACGTAAAAAAAAAGCTACTCTCCGGTTATTATGTTCTATTTAGGTAAAGTAAAAGAAAGATTCTTGCGAAGCGCCCCTATACACTATACAATTGTTTCAAGCAGAAAATAGGGTAGGCTTATAGACTATATAGTTGCTTGCGGTAGTTTATGAGTAGTGAAAGTATAGCGAATTGACCGAAAATATCAATAAATTTTCATTAAACCAGTCTTAGAAAAAAACCGATATTAACCCTTAGAAGTCTTAAAATAGTTGAGTTATTTAAGTTGGAAAACACTTAGGTCGCTGCCATCATTATTAGTACTATTACTACGAATCACTAACGGTTAAGTCCTATAATTCTTTTAACTTTAACAAATAATTATTTGAACAGAAACCAATCTACAACCTACCCTTTTATAACAATCTTTTCTCTTTATAATACCTTTATCTTCATTAAGATAACTACTGTAAACGTCAAGATTGATATCGTTTCCGAACCTGTTAAAAACAATTAAAGCTTTCGGAATCATATTCGTTTAGTATTACGATAACGATCTATTATTTATAGAAGCAGACAAAAACTCCAACCCCAAATACCTGACTAATGTAATTGGCCGTTTTATCCTCAACTCAAACTTTACCAGGACTAATTAATAACCTATCGTTTTCAACAACTTTTACGAATAGTTTAATGCTTAGACCTAACATATATGGGAAAAGATTAATAAATTGCTTAAAATGATGTCAAATATTGAATTAAATAATGAAGGAATGAAGCTTCTAGTGATGAACGCAAAAGAAGGCAATCTGGAAAACGTATTTTACAAATTCTTACAAATAAAAACCCTTAGTGGATATATAAAAGCAAGGGAAAAAGCAAATTTATCGCTGGTAACAGAATTTCCTAACTACCTTATACATGTTTACAAGAACCTATTTAAACCTAGAAAAGATTATTTAATCCTTTCATCTAAGAATTTCAACGCTTTAGTATCACTGCGAATGATTAAAACTTAATTGATATAAACGTAGAAAATTCTCTAATCCACCTATTAATCAATAAGACACCCTAAATATCTCGTTAATACTGATAAAATTGTTATGAAATTTACGACAATCCGTAAGAGTTTCCTTAAAATTGCTAAATATTTCCTTAAAATAGTCCAATCCCTTAAAAATTCCCCTAAATCATTAAGTTTTTCAAGGCGAAGGTTCTTGCGGCATATATTTATATGCCTACACATATAAGCATGCATTAGTTCCACTATAGGACTTTACCTGTCGGGTTGTGTGACTGGCTATTAACCTTATTATCTTTACTTTATATGACTAAACTTTGAAATAATTATAAGGAATACTATCAACAACTGGAATAATTCTAGTGGCTTACCCCTCATATCGGTCGAAATAGTAAATATTAACTACAATATGTTTACCAACTTCGCCAAAACCCGTAGTAATATAGAGAACTATATAATGGGAAACCCTATAATCTACTTTACACAAAGCAAATACCATTTCTAAATATTTGTAAGTAAATGAAGGTTCAATCATTTGATTTGCACGCACTGTTTTTAGGAATTTCTACAGGTCACGACAGGAATTACTACCTGATTATCCTGCACAGAGTACGCACTTTTTGCGAAATATATGATAGAATGAAAAGTTACTTCGAATACGACGTCCACTTTATGTAATACTATATGTTATGGTCCGACCTACGATGGTAAGCCAAATGTGTGCCAAATAGAGTTTACTATTAAGGTACAGCGAAAGACTTGAAGAGGCTACCATAGCTCATTATGTAGGACCTATAGGCATGGTCAATACCCAGCCCATCACGTGCCCTTACACGTACCGTGCACGGACCGCGCCCGGTTCGCGCCCGGATCGAGCTCGGACCAGATACTGCATATCTCATTATGTATACAGTTACGTAACCTATAGACTTAATAGCTAATAACCTAAGTTTATAATATGCCACCTTTTCCCCCGAATACTGTTGAAGTTGCGGCGTCCCGCTAATTAAACGTAGAACGCGGGTTTCGCTCGCCTAATACGCGAGCTAGACGTAAATCGATAACGTAACGTTTAACACGTCGTATAACATATAGGCCAGTTTAACCCTAAGTCGCCGACGCTGTATAACGCACCCTTTAACGTACCATATAACGTATCGACCGGTTTAATCCCAAATCGCTGGCACCGTATAACACATCCCTTAACATATCGTATAATATATTAGCCAGTTTTACTTTAGACCATCTGCACTATATAATGCATCCTTTAACGTGTCGTATAATATATCCTTACTATCGCCAATGCCGTATAACGCACCCTTTAACACATGGCATAATATATCACTTTTAAAGCCAATATTGTATAATGTGCCCCGTATAATATATAACCCTTGCTGAATCCAATCCGCGAATACCTATAAATACGAATTCCCCCATAATTGCTAAAACTTTTGTTTTTTCCTTTTATATCGCCAACCGTAATTTAATACCTTTTCGTAATATATTTAAAAGATAAATTCATTCGCGGCCTCACCTAGTCAATACGCCCTTCTATGCTAATTTTTTATTATTATTTAAGATTATTGTTATATTTTATATCTTATTTATAAGCGGAAAAACGATACAACGGGTTACCGACCCGTTTTTGCCCCCGCCTTTTTTAATTAATTCATCAATTCGCGCGTTTTCGAAATCATATTCGGGTATAAAAAGTTCCTACTGTACCAGCTGTATTGGCCGTTACCCCTTCTACTATACTTTCCCGTCGCCTCTTTTGCTCGGGTCTGTATTTTTCTAAAAAAATTCGGTTACCCTTAACGATATCGTTTATTTATTATAACAAAACCCCTTCAACTAATCGAACGTTCATACTTAACGTTTTCATACCGTCCCCTTTTAAAGCTTGCCATATACCCTTTCATAATTTCAATCTGAATAGCTAAAATAATATAACTACGTAAACTATATTTCTTATAACTAATATAGACTACAGTTTATGAATATAATTAACGATATTTATTACCTAACCGTACGAACCCCATTTTTACCCGTATTTTTATTTGGTAACCTTTGTTTAAAGCGTGTTAATCAAGCTAACCACTAATGGATAAAGGATTGTATCGGGGACGACCGCGTCGCTTAGGCTTAAACTAATATGTTGTAATTTTTGGTAATTCGCTTAAAAGGTCCTTTTCTTTTCTCCGCCTCTCGCCACACCCCTCGCCAACCGTTATCGTCGGCCTCTCCTGATGCTCTTCTCTTTTAACGCTATCCGTTATCTTTGGCTTCGCTCTGTGTCCACCCCGCTTTTTACCAACCCCCTTCGTCAACATTTATCAATGCCTGCTACACCCTTTACAGTCTTCTCCTACCGGCGTCTCCTAATATCAGAAATTAATTATAATAAAACACTTAACATTAATAACGTCATTACTCGTTAAACCCTAATAAGAATAAGAATAACGAATAGGTAAATTTTCAATAAGTCGTAGTAAAAGCCGCCTTATGGTCGGAAATTTATTCGAAAAAGTCGGATAATATATACCCGGCCTTACTTATCGTATTATACCATAATAATAATAGATTTCCCCCTTTTTAACAAGACTTATATCATTTCTAAGGTGAAAACGGTTCTCTCCGCATAAATTACTTAATATATATTCGACGTCGACATCGAGATAACAGGATATTATAAACCCGGATATACCTTTATTTCGTTTTAAATTTATCCAATGTTATGATATATTAATAATATTTTCATAACTTTTTGCATTTTTCTATTATAGGCTTTTTATTTCAATAGTATAATATGAACCCCGCTTTACTCCGTTCTTACCACCCAAAAAAAAATTCTTCGTATATATTTTTCCTTATATCTTTCATAACCAAGACTGGTTTTGTATTTATATCGAATAAAACCTACGAGAAAAAAGGATCCGAAAGCATTCTCTTAACGAAGTTTATGTAAAATATAAGGTATCTATTAAAAATATTTAAAACAATATTAAACGAGTTTAAAACGTCGACAATCCGGTACTAATTATAAAGTTGATTAAGTTTTTTACTTGAGCTATTGGTTTCAATATTATAAAGGATTAATTGAATTCAATCTTTTACCTTATACCATTTCGCTAAATGTCGCCGACGATTCGTCACCGTTTCTATTCATTGCTAAATATATATTATCGGTGCCTAAATTAACTTCGTACCCTTACGTAAATGTGCCAAAACCGTGACGACTCGCCTCGTCAGACTAGTTAACGACTTTATATCTCCGTTTACCTTCGTAATAAGTAACATTCTATATATATACACCAAACAGTTCGAGTTAAACCCGGTAATCGTTGAATTCCGGTTATTTAATATAAATTAATGAATGGGTAAATATAAAGATTAGTTGCATTAAAAAAAGCCAACGACGATAAGTAAATACATTTCAAATTTTTTATTTATACGTTTAATACCGTTATTTATTTATAAGTGATAAGCTATAAATAAAGCTTATTAGACCCTTACTAAGAGATATAGGATAGTTTAAAATACTTTTATTTTATCCGAACCGCAGTTACTAATAATAAAAGCCGAAAATCCATGAATTCTCTGATATATATTCTGAAAACGTTTAGTATACATATCGACAATTATAAATCATATAGCCTCGAATGAAATAAACTTAAAAAGGCAGTTTTTGATAGCTTATAGATACCAAAAGCCGTTATTAGTGACTAATAAGTCGATTAATAAATCGACGGAGATATTCATTTAATTACGATTTACAATAAGAAAAGGTTAAAAGAAGTCTTATCGTAAGGTTCGACAAGATTTCGTATTATTATATTATGTATATGTTTAATATAGGCGTGTAATATTTACGACTATCCCCTTTTAATAGTAATTCCGTTGAAAGATTCGAAATAAGATATTTTTACCCAAATAACATATAATAGGTGAATCGTAAGTTTGTTATAAAATTCTCGTTATTAATGGTTTTTAATTCAATAATTATAGTCGCCTATGGTAACGTAAAGTACATCACGCATTAATTATATAATTCGAAATTTGTAATGATTATCTTACCTTGGCCTAAAAACGCCTAATACCCTCAGAGAATACTAATATGCGAAATTTATATAACAGTTTATTCGCTATTTTTTAGTCTTAAAATTTCGTTAAAATACCCGAGCCAAAGATAAAGCGACTATTCGATGCTAGTAAAGTTAATAGGTTTGACGCGGGCCGGATCCGCGACGGTATCACCGGCTTCGGCATACTAAAGTCTTCCAACATTATTCCAAATAACGACTCGGGCGCGATCTGGGCCCGGGGCAATTCCGCCCCTATTGATCATTCGAAAACCTCCGGCTTATCTTTAATATATATATTATCGCGATCTAATAACCAAACCATCTTCTTAATACATTTATTCGTATAACCCATAGTAATGAGCGTTCCTATAATATATAAATCTATTATTACCACGTTTAATATAGCAATGAAAATAAGCTAAAAACTCGCGTGCAACGTTCCTTAACTTCGGGTTTATTTGTAATCTCCGGGTTAATATATCCGGATGGACGCCTTGAATTACGAGCCTATACCGTAAGTAATATTAAAAGAACAACATGACTTCCGCGTATTTAGCCTAGCGGTTTAAAATTAACCGTAATAAAAAATATTGTTTTAATCCCTTATAATCTATTAGGATCGTAAACGGAATATAAAAGTTACGTAATTTTAAAAAACCACGCTTTTAAATAAGATACCACCGGCCAAAACTCCTTATTGTAAATAATATAATTACGTTTCGTATTAATTAATTGTATGAAATAATAAGTTATTGACTTTAAAATGTTATTTTATCCCCTTACGATAAACACATTTTTAACGCCGTTTTTAAGCAGTCGTATTCTACCATCTTTAGCCGATCTAGGTCCTAGAATACTAAGATCGGGGCAGTAACAAAGGCGTCTTTAAAGGTTTGAAATACATATTCCTTTCCCTTTATCTGAACCTAACAAATTTTTCATTTCGTCAATCAGATAAAATAATTATCTAACTCGGAGTAATTACTAATAAAATTTCGTTAGAAATTGGTAAACCTTAAAAAGTTTCGAATCTTCTGAATAATATGTGGTAACTCCTATTCACATATTACCCGGATTTTTTGGGGATCGACCCGAATACTTACCTTAATCGTTATAATGAAACCCAGGTATTTTAGCTTTTCAACTACGAAGTTATACTGTTTTAAGTTTAATTTTAACTCCGTATTACAATAATTTTTTTGAAACCACACGAACTTTCATTATATTGTCTTATTTCATAACGGAAAAAAAAAACTAAAAGGTTGCTTGGGTAAATTATAGCAAAATTTTTGAAAATATTCACCATTATATAATTAATATATCGTTACAACGTCGCCGGCACTCCCGTTAAATTCAAGTGGGTAATTTATCATTTAAATAATCCTAATCTCGTATAAAACGGCGTTAATTTGTTTTATCCGGGTGTAACCCGGATACGGTAAAAGATTGTTCAAATATTTAATTTCGTAAGTTATATTGACTTCGAAAACACACGTAAGGTCCACTTAATTGAAGGTAAGGGAAAACGATCTTGTTTGGTAAATCTTTTCAATTACCGGTAATTAATATAAGACCGTTATTCCCCCTTCGGTTTAAAAATAAATAATATCGGCGTCACGATCAATAAAAAGTTGACTCGAACCTAACCGTTATTAATTAATTACGTAATTTATAGTTGAAACTGAAAAGGTTCTTTTTATAATATTAAATATGGTAGTTTTTAAAGTAGTCTTGATAAAGATCTATCTTCTTTCGTTTCAATATAAATATGGTAGTCGTGTTTTCCCCTATATAAGGGTAAAACTTTAACTTTATTTTTGTCGAATAAATTTCGGAAATTTGTCAATTTTAGTGAAATACGTAACCAATTTTCTTTTTCTTTAATAGTAGTCGACGCCGTCGTCTGAAAAATCCGCGTTATCTCATAAAGATTTATAACGAAAACTAACCGCAACTAATTCGTATAATACCTTCCGATACAAATATTTTAACAAACTAATAAAAACTTATTCTATTACATTTTATATATCCCCCAACATAAGGTGTACCATTACCACTTCGATAACTAAGCTTTTTAAACTATAAATGATTAAACGACTACCGTCAAAGTCTAAGGTCATTTGTTAATATAGTATCCAAAATATCATAAAAATCATATCCTGCGTTATTCCTAGAATAATGAATACTAATATCGGGTTACACTATTTATTAATATTCATACGAAATTGAGCTATTAAGATAATATGCGTATTTCATTGTAACTGTAATATCGTACCTGAATTTCGTAAATATAATAGCGGAATTTTCTTCATCTTTCACTATTATATTGAAGCCTCGTTTATAATATAATAATAATTACAATTAAGATCGATTTAAATATTTAAAAAATATATATTTTTAAGAGCATGAAAATAAGAAATAGATCCTCGTTTATAAGTATTTAAATTAAATGAAACTTCTTTTAACTCGATTCTACAATTACGTCATTCAAACTATATGACCTCTAAACGAAACTATATCCAGGAGTTAAACTTCTTTCGTCGCCGTTAATAGAAAACCTTTATTTATCTTTTCGACTTAAACTGTATATACCTACATTGAAAACAATATCGGGCGAAGGTAGTAACCACGTTAATAGTAATCCGTCGAACCACAACGTATGTAACGCCTCGTAATGAACCTAATCCGACGTTTCTTTACCGTTATCCACATCGCCTTACGTTCTTGGTTCCAAACGCGTATCGAGCAGATTTGTTAAAATAACTGACTACGATATTAAAAAAACTAACCGCGATGACCACGATTGTTTAATGAGGATATTCAAAAGGTATAAACACCTATTATAACTATATCTCTATTCGTTTGTTAAATCTATATGGGTTCCGTAAGTTATTGACTAAAGTGTCGTTTTAAATCCAAAAACTCCAATTTGTCGACGAGATTATAGTAATTCGTTCGGGTTACAACATAGTTTACCCGATTAACGTTTGCTATAATAGATTTGTCACGGATACGTAGGGATATACAAAAGCACAAGTAATTAAATTTTATGGCCGAAAGTCAATTTAATCCACCCGTTTAAGCTAATAATATCTCGAACTTAATGGTAAATAGTGCCTATAAGTCTTTATCGATTATAAACAATTCTTTCAATTCGACTAAGGCTTTATCCATACGATAAAAGTCATTAAATGCAGCCATAATATAATCGAGAATTTTACTTATATCGTACATGCCTTCTTGTCCGCCGGATTCGTAGTACGATGTAATAGCTTACTTTACCGCCGCCGTAAAACAACCCTATATGTAAAAAACGTATACCGACTTTCTCCAATCCATATCTTATCTATTTCTAATATAAATTTAATAGTTTAATACGTCGCCACCCACGTAAAAGTAAACCCATCAAATTACAGTTAATTATACTGTTTTTGTCTTCCTTAAGCTAGTCAAAAACTGATACGAGTCGTCGTTAAATCGGTTTCAAATTACTAAATCATAGCTAAAACCTAAACGAAGTTAAACGTAAAGTCAATAATTAAAGTTAATTAACTCGGTTATTACAGTTGCTTTAAAATAGATGTGATATAACCTATAGTATCTTATAAACGAAAAAAATCGGTCTAAATCTGCCTCGAAAAAGTAAAAAAATGTATTTAAAAAGGTGGAGTATTAGGTATCCGCCGACGGCCTATCTTTCCCAATAACATTAGAGTATAACGTAGAATTATTAATATTTTTCATTGATTCGTTCATTATAAATAATATTACTTTAAAAAGATAAAAAAAGATCTTAATAGAATATTATGATTCTGTAATGATCACACTAAATACCCATAAGTATATAGAAGGTGTAAGAGGGTTTATGTTATCAAGAAGATAACAGAAGTGCTGAGTGAACAATATCGTAACCGTGCAAGAAATGATCAAAAGCTGTGAGGCTATTCAGAATATACTGAGACTGAATACTTAGATTGACAACTGAAGAGCTACGAAGGAAATACTATCTATGTGGTGTTGACCGCATCCTTATATCCTTAATCTTTCATACGCCTTCAGTGGTGGATCATGTTGGATCGAAACGTGATCTCAATGATCCTTAGTGCGTAACCCTAACCCTAAGGTTGCTGACATAAGAGATATCCCCACCTGATGTGTTGGACATCAGGTTCTTAGTGGCTTAGCCCCATACTGGCATGTTTTCTGACCCTCCGATATTCTTGAGTCATAACAGATTCGACCTACGATAATAAACCAAATAGATACTAAATAAAGTTTACTATTAGGGTATAACGAAAAACCAAAAAAAGCTACCGTAGCCTATCGTGCTAGATCTATGGACATGGCCAGTGCCCAGACTATCACGTGCCCTCACACATGCTATACACAGACTACGCCCGGTCTGCGCCCGGACTAGACACAGACTGGGTACTGTATATCCCGTTACATGCACAGTCACGTAATCTATAAACTTAATAGCTAATGGTCTGAGTTCATAACACCATACGAATTAGACTGCAAAGAGGTAGATAATGATAATGATGAGAAAGAAGAAAGAAATACCAATAGATATCCTTAACCAAATGCTTAAAAAGTTAATATTATATCAATAAGCAATAAAGAAAGCATACGTTAACGAGACTACACTTCGTGAATAGGTATGTGTAGCTATCATAGGTGTTGGCGAGTTTGAATACACTTTATAATGTCTAAATACCACATATAAAAACTTCTTTAGCTAATTGCGGTTTTCGTTTACAACTGTGATAGCATGTATGCCAAACTTAATTGGTATATACCCCCAAGCTAATGAATTCCACGACTAGAATAACGAAAACCTTCCGATTACACATTACATTAACTATAAGTATAGAGGGCCATTATGTTTAAGATCTAGTCCAAGGCCTTTAAATTAAAAACCATACTAGCGATAGTAACTTGGGCAAGGCTTAAGCATATATGTTAATTTCGACCGCGAAAATCATCGTAGTAATAGTGGTAAGAAGTATTAAATTTGTAATAGATCCGGTTATTGGGTAAGTTGTTGCTCAACTACTGAACATTATAAATGACAGGTCATGTATTTCAAATAATACCCTATTGCATTGAAAATATTATTTGGACCTTATTGAAGACTAAGAGGGTTAAAAAGTTTTAAATAATAAAGATATACTAAAGCAAGTCACACAGTATGAAAATTCTTCTTCTAAAGCAAGCTAGTAATTAGCTAACCACGCCTTTTTATACCAATTATACGTATTAAGATCTATATTGAGAGGCTTTCTGTTAAGATGTCACGTTATGGAGCATAAGAAGAGAAACAGAGATATTTTGTCAAACTGGAAAACTGCTAGAGGATAGAAAATAAAGCTGTTGTTAATCCGATATTAATTGACTAATACAACTGAATTGGGTGTACAATTGTGTCTTTATTAAGGGGTTAGAGTAAAAAAGAGGTTATAAAAATTATTACCGGGAAAATATGTTGTAGAGAGTAATACTCCAATACAATTAGCAATGAAGTTGATGTAGTTAACATATTTTGTGATTGAAAAAGTTTCTAACCAAACGCACTAACGTCAGTATTATGATAATATTGACTGTTATTAATGGAAGATTAATTGCAATACAATCAAGTTAATTGTAATACAATAAAGTTGACTATAATAAATATAAAATCCATTGACTATGGAGTTACCAATTCAGACTAAAGCACGAACCAAGTATTTAGCTATAAAAATTAATATTCAAACCAGCTAGCAGTCTGCCAAACTTAGAAGTAACATATCTACCACTTGAAACAATACCACGGTAACTTCAACTGATTCGAATCGACAACATTTTAATGTCTAAACGCCTATCAATAGTTTGAAACACTAATAGATTTGGGTAAATCAATAATAAAGATAACACTACCGATATTATGATTAATACTATACCCAACAACAATTTATGAAGGTTTTTAAATAGTAATAAAATAAGTTAACTATTTGTATGGAAGAATATTTAAACCGGCTGATATTTAATTCGAGGAAGTAGATATACCTTAGCAAACTGAAAAGCTACAAAGTTAGTGTATATGAAATGTCTATTTAAACACATTGGTAAAAGGTAAAGGATTGGTAACGTATAGGTTTGTGACGAAGAACTTGAGTCTGGGAATGAAAGAAGGTAATGCTTGGAATTGTGGGGTGAAACCCTATAATTTAAGTGTGATTTGAATGTAAAACTAACTAAAATTGGTGGAGTAATTCCGCCAGGGATATGAGGGAATTCCGTCATGACTTTTGACTAGTAATCAACTATATTATCATGCACGTATAAAAACAAAAGGTTGCCGGTATTAAACCAATATTTCATTACAGTATAGTTAAGGCATTGTACTAATCTCAAGTTGATTGTATTAACTGAAAGTTAATTGCAATGAACTTTTTTTTTCTTGTAATTCACTATCACCAGTTGTATACACTATATATCTGGTATAGTGAGACCCTCGCTATTGCTAAACTAAGTGCAAACTCGGGCGAAAAGACTCGAAGTTTCAGTATCTCTATCCTATAATAACCACGTTATTTAGAAGTTCCCATTAATAGGCTTCACCCTTGAACCTGTCGAATCAATTATTATAAGCGGAGACCTCAATTTACAACCATTTTTCATAATAAATACATATTGAAAGCTATTCTTTTGTGTAATTCTGCCTAATTTTTGAGTAATGTGTTTTATATGGTTGTGAAATGCGTAGTAGTGTTTATATCAACCGTACGGGTCCTCATACCGTGTTATAAATTTAACTGAATTACAAATGTAGATCGTATTTGTATAAATTTATCCACGTATTACATAGAAAACTTGACGTATTATGAAATGCTTCGGGAAGATTTTTAAGAGGTTATTTCGGTAATATAACAAAATCTAGTAACCATTATTCCATATTTACAACTTTCAATTATAAAATGAAATTAGAAAATAAAACTTTTTACCGAAAACCAAATCCTAAGCTCATTTTTAAAATAATGCTTTAAATTACCCAATAATTGAGAAACCTGTATTATGATATGGATATAAAAATATAGCATGAGCTAGGCCGTAATATACGGCTGTATTTGTTACCTTTTAACGCGTATTTATGTCGAAGATTTAAGAATAATATTGAAAAGAGTAAAAAAACCTATAAAATACATTAAATCTGGTCGAGAGCTCGAAACAGTGAGAAAGACATGTTTTAATAATGTATACGTGGTTATTTAAAACCGAAGACCTTGTTTATTCATATTGCGAACCTAATAATTGTATAAAGTGAAAGAAGGTACATTATTTAACAGGTGGTATATTGGAAAAAAATGTTTGACGGAGAGTTAAAGTGATTGAAATTTATGTCCAAAGCTTCATTACATGAATGAAGTGTTGGTACGTAATTTATATAGCCGTAGAAGGGATATCCGCGATATTATTAAGAGTTTTGTTAAATGAACGAAACATCGGTGCGTGATGTATACAACCGTGGAAGGATTATTCGCGATATTGTTAAAAGTTTCACCAAGTGGATAGAGCGCTGATATAGATGTTTATAGTAATAATAAAAGTTGTCGTAAACGAAAATTTATAGTAAAGATTTTTGTAAAAACCCTTAAACGCGAAAACAATCCCTATTTATATCGTAATGCAAGTCTAAAAGGCTATATAGGTACAAGTTACAAGGGATGGAATCGCTGCCCGTGAAAGCTGTTCTCCAAATACACTGTTGCGCAGGTAGTACGCCGGGCCTATAACGATCTTTATAGCCAAAATAAGGTCACCGGAAAGAATTTAAGTAACAATAGAGCCGATTAAAGATATTATGGTGAAATGGAGGGCATGTAAAGTAATGGTGTTAAGAATAGTTAGATTTTTTTTTTCTGTAAAAGTAGGTACTGTTAGAGTTTATAGTTTAGTCTTTGTACCTTTCTTAACAAGATGGTTCGTATACTCATGCCAAGATTGTTGAAGTAAGGTCTAATATATGCAATGAAGTTCTCAATTCAATATGGAGTATAGGATAAACAATTGCCCATATAAACTATTGTGTAGACCAGTAAGTGGTCTACTAAACTTAGAAGTAATACATCACTATTTTCAATACAATATACTAGTTACTTCGACCAGAAACTCTGATCGACTACCTTGCAACAATTAAGGCCTACTAATATAAATAATATTAAAATTTAATACTAAATATTGAAAAGTTATAAAGTTTTTTTCTGTATTTTATTATTATTAAGCTATGCTATCTATAAAGTGTAACATTTGATGCTACGAAATAATCCTATAGATACTGGTGAGCGGAATCGTAATTTGGGTTTTCCGAAAACCTGTTTAGGTTCTAAAGCCTCCAAGCCATCCTTCCAAATAAGATCTTAAAGTGCTCTATAGTTTATAGAACTGTGGGCGTGTAAATAATAGCCCTAGTGAGTCCGAGAAACGCGGCCTAATTAGTCTCCACTTGACTTTTTCTTATGCTGGAGATATAACTGTATAAACAATTCAAAAAAAAAGCACCATAAATCAAGTATACAGAAAAATAACACATAAAAAAACAAGGATGAAACGCATTGCAGACGAATATATTATTAAGCCTAGGAAGGTGTTATTAAAAAATCATTATACGTATAGTATCCTGTACATCTTGTATTTAAAGTAACATAAAATGAAACCCTGTTTAAAATAAACCTTTTTTATAACCTTACTTTCCATATTTCTAAATCATACCTTTATTTAACAAACAACCTTTATACTCTATAATTTGTTCTTGATAAAAGTCTCTATATTCATTTGAATAGTCGTATTGTAAAGAAAACAAAGTTTGTTACATGTTTTATACCACCGCTCCCGAGATTTTCCGACGGGCCTAAAGGTATTTAAAAAGCACAAATATATGTACACCTCTATACCTATTCCCCCTAAACTCAATCCCCCCCCCCTTTCTCGCCCCTACTGATATAACCCCTACCAACTCTGTCTTACGCTCTAGAGCCCAGTTTCACATAGGTTATATTCGATCACTCCTAAGAAAATCAAAAACAGGGTTAATATATAATGGATTATAATTAACGTAAAATATACTAGTTACGTTTGTAAAAATCTTAATCGGTTTTCTGTTAAAGGATTTAAAATTAATAATCGCTAGTAATAAAACGTAAAAGTAGGTATATTCACGTCACTGCCATTACCGCTAGATATTTAATTGCTTATCTCGTTAACGTCGCTGTGAAAGTATCTACTAGGCGCTTGACCACCTTTTGTCAGCCCTTTCACACCGCTGTTGAGGTGGCGAAAAACGATATTGCCTAAGCTACAGCTGCAGTGTTATTAACCGGCCGCCGTATAACTTTGGCGCGTCTAGTCTCCTATCCCGATAAAGGCGGCGTCGATGGTGATAGCAATAACAATAGCGGAGGAAAAATGGGTTCAATTAAAAATAAGCCTGCCGCCCACGCTTCTATTGTTACTCCCGTCACTCTCCCTTCTGCCAGAGCCGCTATCATTCCTTATTTTTCGCTGGGCCTTACTCTTTCCTAATAATATGAAGGATCGCGACGGAAAACGGCCGTTAAATCCATTAAAGTCGTTGTAATAAATTTATTAAGCGAGTAAAAACCCGTGGTTTATAATAGTCCGGCGGAAATAAAACATAAATATTATTGGCGGGCGTAAAAAGTTATTATTATTGGTAGGATTTCAAAGTACATCCGTTTGAATTATAATTTGATTTTCTCGCATTTAAAAAACAATTGTTAACGTGAACGAAATTCAGAAATTTTCAAGATTCAAAAAAACCCTACGTATATAAATTTTGCGTTTAAGTTTATATAGGGGTGGTTGGCTATAACCATAGATTCTAAACCTTTATTGATTCCGGGTAATGCACGAAGTGTGCGTCACTTCGCTCAAATTTTCACTGAATATCGCGTCCGTCCATATAGAAGATTTTAAAACGCCTGTAATATGATGTAAAATCTATATTACAATGCCTTATCATTAGAAAATTATATAAAAAGAGTTGTGATAATGGTAGCGAGGGAGGGGAGGGGGTGGCCCGAAGGCCTTGTTTTTTCGAACTCTGGCCCAGGTCTGGTCGAGTATGCTAGTCTCCAGCGCTTGTATAAAGGGGACAACTTATCCTGTTTTTTAGTGTAAAAGTTTCAAAGTTGTTGGAAGGAAATATTTTACTTGATAATTAGCAGGTTTTTCACTAATTTATTGAAAAGATAATAAACATATACTTATATATTCAGTTTCTTCATATTGGATCCATGGGATCGCTCGATAGTTTTACGATTTCAGATTACTTGTATTGTTATAGATTTATCGATTGATCACCTTTCTTATTATATGACTTATTAAGTTATACCACTTCTAACATGAGAGATTCTACGCTTAATTCATTGGACTTCAAGCTCTAATTAGCTTAGCTGACTCGTTGGTTTATTCCTTAATCCGACTACTATCTGGGTTGTCATATCTTACCTATAACGTAAGAATATATACGGTTTCGGGCGGTTGGTCTACGGTAGTCTCGCCTCTGGTGAGTTGGTTAAAGGTGGTATTAGGTAGCTTTTTTACGGTTTCGGGCAGCCGGTTCACATATTATTCAAGTAAACTTGTTTTATTAGTTAACTTGCCAGTTAGGACTCCCGGAAACCAGTTTATATACATAGCTTTTGGTGGCTAGTTTATGGTCTTTGATGGCCATTTTTAATATAACGTATTTGCTCCAGATAACCTATACATAAATGTATATGTCACGGCTTTAAATTTAGTTGTATGATATTTTTTAGTTCATCACTTGGTATTTGATAACTCATTATAATAATTGGATGCTGCTATTTGATGTGTGGAGGTTATTGTAGCAGTTTTTGTATGTTGTTTAAGTTTTCAATTTTAAATTTTTCTCCGTTATACTATTGGTTATCAACATTTTCATTCCTAGGAAGCTTATTTATTGCAAGATGGAATGGTAAGCTCATAGCCTCGAATTCCCGGTTGATATATCCTTGGATCTAGATTGTTTTATTGATTAACATGTTCGCCAACTTTGGGTTTTGGGGTTTTCGATTTGCTACGCCAGTTAGCTTTGAGTGTTTAGGTTTTTCTGTAACGATATTTTATTGGTTTGTTGTAGATTATGTCGTAGGTTTCCGTAGATGTGTCTATCCTTTGAAATAGATAATTACAGGTTGGTTTGAATTTGGTGGTAGTAGTGTAAGTTGTTCATTTGATGCCAATCCTCATATTTGTTTTACATATTAGTATATAAACACGTTTTTTGTCTCTTATTAGCGAATATAGTATTCTATGTATTCAAACGTATCAAGCCTAGAGTTTTTTTTTAGCATTGTAACAGATTTAGTTCATTTGGTATTTTATTTGTCATTTTAAAAGTCTTTACTCTACTTCACAAGTATAACATTTTCTTCTAATATTATAATAAGTTTAGTTTTTTTTGTGTTTTATCGACCTAATCGATCAATGTTTACTATAAAATTTGTAGAATTGTATTTTTTGGTCATGTAATATACTTTTTAACGGTTTTATTTTATGTTGGTTAATTATTATATAATTAAAAAGTTTATCTAGATGTTGTTTTCTTTTCATCTACTTCAAGTATAGATAAAATATATCTCTATGTAATATAGAGATTTATTTTTCTCGGTTTCAAAACTTGGTTTTGAGTATTAATTTATATTTTTGCTTGTTCTTCTTTGTGGTTCTTTGAAATAGTAGGATCGTGTTCTTGAAAAAAAAAACAATATTTAAGTTTTGTTTGTATTATTAATTCAGATACATTTCAATTTTTTTATTTAAATTATCAATTGTTTATTATAGGTAGAGTTTTTTGTAATAGGTTTAAACTATAATTCGTTTATAATACTATGTAAAGAGACTTTTTGAGTTTTTAGAAAGAGTTTTTATTCATTGTTTTGCTATTATAGTCGAGCATAATAGCGGTTTTATGGAAATTAGCTCGATAGAAAAAAATTGAATTGTTTGAGGTTACTAATATATTTTTGATTTGTTCATCAAGCCCATTTGAAAATAATATAAATAGTTGAAATATATACTTAAGAGGAACTCTTTCATCTGCTGATCTCGAGTTGTTTAAGAAGTATTGTAACTATTTTCTTCATCTGTTATTTTATAGTTAACATATATTGATTCATATTTCATATTAATAGGCATTTATCTTATATACGGTATCGATTTGACATTTGATCAAATAAGGATAGTGTAGCTTGAAATGAGTTGGTATATCATTGATTCCTTTCGAATATGAGAGTCAGCTAGCCGGTTTTTACCCATTAGTTTATGTAACGAAGCTGATACGTATTCGTTACAATAGGTGGATGATTATTTCTTTTTTCTATGTAATGCGAGCTGAAATAGGTGGTTTGAGATAACATTGTTCGTTGCATGCTATTATAGTCAACAATATGGTTAAATATGTTAAATATATAATAGTTAAGGCATGAAACAATTTTACACGGCTTACACCATTAAATTTAACATATTGGTTTAGATATGATTGTTACAAAAAGCCCGGATATTACGGAAAACCCCAACATTTTAATTCGAAATCCGATCAACTATAATACCTATATCGGAAACCCAATTAAAATCTTGACAGACTTTAACATTTATAACGGAAATTCGATCGATTCTAACGCTTAGAATAAAAACTCAACTAAAATTCGGTCCAATACAATCCAAGATTGGGTTACAAAATTTTACTCATTGAAAGAAGTTAATAAAGTTGGGATTATATAAGCAAAAATCTTAGGATTGAAAAAATGTATTCGATTGGAAATGATTATATAATATAATTAATTGCATCGGTTTTATCCTTTTGATATACATTTTGATGTTATGTTTTTATTATATGCTAATAATGAAAGAAGTATGAGTTTTAGATACATATGGTTAATATATAACGTAACAACGTTGTGTATAATGTAATCGTTATAGTAATTAACGTATTAGTTTATAGTATTAATTATACCATTCTAGATAAGATTTATAGTTCAATACATTCTTGAAACATTTTTGCTTTATATATGTTAGGATTCGAATTTATGCTCCATAAATTTGGTAACTGCGTTTATAAAGGTTTTTTTTTAAAAAATTGTTTATAAGATGTTTTAGAGAGAAATACACTTTTGAAACGAGGTACCATTATAAGCTCAACCATTATTAATTAGCTTACTGTTAAATCAATGTCATTCTCTCTGTTACACCCACTAATCTTCAATTTCTCCTCGTTTATTAATAAATCTGTATATATCTACCACACTACTTTGATATGTAATTATTGCAAAATCCTTAGCTTAAAGAAAAAGATGCCTGTCTATTTTTGAGAGAACGACTTTTAGCATGGGTAAACATGACTTTAAGTATAAGGAAATGGATTTTTCATATTTCGGTACTTTGACAAGTTGTATTTCTATAGGATAGTAGGATTTAATGGGGTTTGGCGGGCGGTTTGCAGAGCTATTTTTATCATTCCATAACTACCCCGGTTAATTTTTTTCCATTTATATATATTAATAAACTATTCGTTAGTATTAAATTTGAACTTTAATACGTTCGCGTTATTTAAAATATGTTTAAGGCTATTTGGATTTATTAAGTTAAGTTATAAATGTTTATATAAGTATACTATTACAGTTTAAATAAGCTTATTATGAAAGGTTTACACAAGTTTACTGCAAATATTATATCAATTTATAATTATGGTGTATACGGGTTTATCATTACAATTTACATGGGTTTATTATTTCGTTTCATTCAAATTTATTATTGGGATTTTCATAGGTTTGCTATTATGATTTATAAAGATTTATTATTAAGGTTTATATAAGTTTGCTACTTAAGTTTATATAGGTTTACAGTTGAAGAAACTATAGATTTGCTATTTAAGTTAATATAAGTTTGTTCTTAATGTTTCAATAGCTTCGTTATTAAAGTATATATATTTATTTTTAAAGTTTATGTAAGTTTGTTAGTAAGGTTTATATAGGTTTCTAATTAATGCTTATGAATTTTCCATTAAAAGTTATATGAATTTATTATTAATCTTTATACGGATTCGTCATGAAAGTTTCAATAGGTTCATTAGGAAGGTTTACAGGGGTAGCTTTGCGGAAACAGAAGTTGATCAATATGCGTAAAGGAAGGGGTTGAAATTTTGACATGGGCACCCCTATCGGAACAAAAGTGACCCTGCGGGCCGCCGGCCATTAATGTACCCAAATGTACCAAATCCATTTACCCGTGCCAAAAGTCGGTTTTACCCATGCTAAAAGTCGTTCTCTGTTTTTATAAGTGCCTGATGGTCTGCGGCACTGTTTTGGGAGGGGCTTTATGTGGTGGTAGCAGGTGCGATACGCCCAGCCAGCCGTATGTTTAGTCAGTCTTCGTCACCTTGGATGGAGTTGATTCAATCAACAACATCATTGTTTGGGTTGCACCCTTAGTCCTACTTCATTGCTCTCCTTCCCGGATGACGAAGTCGGACTAAATATACGCCCGGATGACGCATCGCACCTGCCACCACCACACTGGCTGGCTGGTTGGCTGGCGTGCTTGAAGGAACAAAAACACACGATGTACGCGAAATGTTGAATTGTGAAAATATTTGTGTTGATGTTACCCAAATTAGTTAGGCGGGTGTACGGATGGGTTCCATAGGTATATGATAGGGGGTTTGTTATTTCGGCCTATACCGTAGTATGGCCAAAGTTCAAAGATTCTATGTGTCAAGGGGTGAGGTTAAGGATTGGGTGCGGCGCGGACCGATCCCACTGTGTAGACTTTTCAGGCGACTTTCAGAATACTGTGGGTGGAGCTTTGTAAAAGTGCCCAACGTCAAGTCAACTCTTCACCCAACCAACGCGGCACACAAATCTTGGACAGCTTCAGTAACCCACGCTCCAGTTCGCAGTGTATCTCTGTCTCCTTCCTCTCTGATTCGACTCCAATCCGCCGGCTTGATCCTCCGAATAGGAGCTCTCGAGACTTGGGATCTGCTGTTGCGCCCCTCACGCATCTCCTTCCTCTGGCGGTTTGGACGGTCTCGGTCTCGGTCTCGGGTCCACGACTTCGTCCACGTTCACGTCCACGTCCCCTATTGCGATCTGGACACCACTGCTGTGTGGTAAACTGACAGACAGCCCCATCCCGTTACCACACCTTCCTTGCCATTCTTGCCTTGCTTTGTCCGGCCCCGCGGCTCAAAACGGATGTAAACACCACCTGCGCAACACTCACGACACTTGCGCGTCCGGTCCTCTCTTCGACCTGCTGTCGCAGTGCTGTCTGCCCAAACCAACCGCTTTCGTCCGTGTTTTACGCACCAGCAAAGACATTTCAAGCATCTGAAGAGCCCTCTGCAGTCATGGCTGGTCTCACTAGGAATGAGGATGCCTACATCAGCCAGCTCGTACAGTGAGCCGCAACATCTCTTATTCCCGCATCCTGCTTGTGTTCTTGCCTGGCTGACAATGCAATGTTCATTTCAGGTCCTTCGATCTCTCGGCCCTGAAAGACACAACGATCGCCGTCGATGCCAACTACTTCCTGACTGCTCTCCTCGTCACCGAGCCTCTTGTCACCGCCCTGGGCGGGCCCATGGCAATTGAGAAGAACATCAACGATGAATTGGATTTGTGGAAAGCCAACGGCACAACACCACTCTTTGTCTTCGATGGCTGCCCGGTCAAGGGCGAAGACAAGGTTTCGGTTCGTGTTGGTCGTGAAGCCAATGCCGCGACAGACGAAGCCTGGTCCCGCTATGCAAAGGGTAGGGCCCCAGAGGCCGTCCAGGCCTTTGGGCAGAACCAAAGTGCGCGCTCCTGTTACCCGTGTCCCCGTGTGGTCGCTAACGTCACGCTCAGTGGCATACCGTCTACAGTCGGTCCATGCCCTCCTCCAGTCGATTCTGAGAAAGCGTGGCCTGGGCTTCTTGGTTCCTCCATTTAAGGCGGCGGCACAGGTATGCATGCTCTCCGCGCCACGCTGCAGGCCATGGGTCCAGCATGCAAACTGACGCGTCGCAGATCGCATACCTGTCCAAAGCAAAGCTGGTTGGCGCAATAATGGGCCCGCGAGAACTCCTCCTTTATACCATCACAGATCCTCTGATCCAGGAAATCTCTTGGGCTAGGAATTTGTTCACCTACGTCGACAGAGATGCGCTCATGAACAAGCTAGGCGTCGATGAGTCTCTTTTCCTCGATGTGCTTCTTCTCACCGGAACCTCGTTTCTGCCGCCTTTCCCCGCCAACGCCCAACCCCAGCACTCCAACACCGTTCGCGACGTGCTCAACATGCTCCACGCTAATGGCAAGCACGTCAAGCAGTTATGCAGTGGCTTCGACGATATCCTCCAGGCTCATCATCCCCACTGGTTCGACCAGTACTGCAAGGCGAGAATGATCGTCAAGCACTGCATATACGTGTCCGAATTGGGCTTCGTCCAGATTGAGAACTCGGACGCACTGACTGCGAACTCCCATGAGTACCTGGGCATCAGACTCCCTGACGAGCTTTTCCACTACCTCAACGTCGGCCTCATAAGGCCTGACCTGCTCAGCTGGATCGTGCACAGCAAGATGACAATCTTGCCGACTCTGGACGGGATCGCATCAAAAGAGTATAGACACCTGGTGCTTACAAAGCTGACGACCACACGGGCACTGGCCTTGGGCCTCGTAGTCCCTAGATTGGCCAGAGGTGTTCACCACTACGACATCGACGTGGAGACGTGGTTTGGCGAAAAGTCAAACATACCCAAGGCCAGCTTCCAAGCGCCCAGCCCAAAGGCCCTAACCTGGGACCTGAAAGAGGAATTGGTAGCTCAGCATTTCCCGTCTTGGGGTCCGCTTGCATCACACATACCCTCAGGGTCAAGCAGAGAGAAGGCAGGCTCGTTGGCATTTGAGGTGTTGGCGTTGCAGAGGCCTGAATTCGTGAAGGCCAGTCTGGGAAAATCGAGCAGCAAACCCCCACGAGCAGATGCCTCGCACCACCTCGTGTCATCCGTCATCTGGCGCTTCTTGCATCTTCAGGACTACGTCAACGACTCGCATGAGCTTACGTCGTGGGGCAAGGCCCTGGCCACGGCCATGACGAAGCTGGAGCGGACTGTGAAAAGCAACCCCAAGGTTCCCGGGCTATATGAAGCACTGCTGCTTGCCTGCGAGCTCATTCGACTTGGTCAACTAAACTCGATTCCCAGGCAGGACGAGGTAGACAGTGGCGAGACAGAGCCAAACGTCCTTCTGCTCAGTCGCTGCGCTGTCCTTCTGAAGCTCAGGCACGATGCCATAGGTTATACGGGACCTCTGAGGAAGGATTCGCTTGCGTATCTATCGCAGGTGTCTGTTGTGCGAGCTGCGGATCGAGATCTTGTGGACGCCATCGTTGCCCATATGTTTTTGAACAACAAGTCCAAGAGAGATAGGAAGGTGGAAGACTACGGCGCCATCAGCACCAGGTGAGTCATTCTTCCGCACGCTGCCCATTTCTTGTCCTTCTCCGGTCTCTCGTCTTGGCAAATTACTGACAACAACTGCAGTCTTCCCTTCGTCAACAGGCACCCCAACGCCGCGATGAGTGTTGCCATCAAGACCTTGTTGGACCAGAGGTCAGGCGAGAACGGCAACGACATGGGCATCGACCATCTCGCCGGAACGTTCTTTCCGAAGGCGACTCACTTCAAGGAGGACGTTGAGATATTCAAAGAGTTCTTCGATGCGCTTTGCAACGGGCTGCAAACGCTAGGTAGTGAGGTCGACAAGGAAGTATGGACCACGGCCAACGCTCACCTCAAGGCCATGGCTTGGACTGAAGCTACAAAGAGCTAAGGAGAGAATGATTGTTGATTGTCTGGGTCATGGCAGTCGGCGATGATGAAAATCATGGCGAGCTTGAGAATGACTCAACGAGGTTGGTGTCGAGGCAAGCATCGTCAGCATTGCAAGTCTGGTTGATTATGCATCACGCCTGCTTGGACGGGCGAAAAGACAACCCAAGGGCTTCTATGTACATCTCGGAGATGCTTTTAATCTGCCCTACCATAATTGCATATACCATTGGCCCTTGGCCACTGTCTTGCAAAACGTCTCATACTATACCGACAGTGCAGGCAGTCCCTACTGAGAACAGTGCGCCCTAGTCACCCTCTGTTGAAGTGCGTATTCAACAGAGCTTGCGGGGTGCTAGCAACCTCTCAGGTGTGATGAATGGCCAACGGCGTGAGCACACTATCTACCACGTCTACCGCCACCGCTGGGCCCCGTGAAGCGGGGGAGGGGTTCCGTGCAAGGGCCGTGGACGGATCCCGTTTCCTGCCCGGACACCGTGCGTGCGCGCGGGGGACGGACGCCCTTCCGGCATATTTCGACTTTCTCTGGAAGTCGTGGATCCCAAGTACGGCTAGGAAGACATGTGGATGGGAGGAGAGACGACCGAATGGAATGAATGTATTCACTAGCGATGGTCATGCCTTGGTCTATGGGTGTATGGGTATCAAACGCAGTAGACCCCCATTGCCTGACTCCCTGCTGTGCAACCAACCCATGGCCAGCCACATACCGTATTCCCTCTAGTTATTTCTCAGACGTGGCCATCCAACAGAACACTGTCCATATTCGCATTTGTAGAAAGTCTTCAAGCTCTCAACAGACTCTCTGGTGGACTGAACCTGGACAATCGCACTTGTTGTGGTTCATTTCTGCCGCCCTGTAGAGGCCGGTGGCGAGCATACGTGGGTAGGTAGATCGGTCCATACCTAAGTCAATTTCTGCATATTTATGCACAGTCGGTCGACCTTGATAGCATCCAATCTGTTGATGTTCATCAAAGGATAAGCCGCCTCTTGATGGCTTCGGGAAAGCCGCCGTCAGCGCCTTGCTCCTTCTTGCGGGACGCCTCACCCATGCTGCGTATTTTTTTGAGAAGGTGGCTGCAAAGTAGAATGTCAGTGGATCGGTGTTCCGTGTTACTGTCAAGTGCGGGAAAACGGTCTCGTGACCCTTCACTCTCTACGAAAGGAACGACGCCTTCATTGAGTGCTTTGTTTGGCGGGCTGTGACAGTTCTCAGGCGTATCTGAGCAGCATAGATTGCAAAAGAGCACACTGGAGTCAGTGGGGCAGACGGTGAGACACATACTTGATGGGCAAGTTGCCCCTCGTACCTTCTGCGAGGGCGAGATTGACCTTTTCAACGCGATCGGCATGGTCCTGGAAGTGCTCGTCGATAAGGAGCTTGCCATCTGGCTGCTCAGCAGAGCGGACTATGTAATCGCATCCATCCTCCGCACACCGCCAGGCACCGTTGGGACCGGCGGGGGAGACAGTTGGGATCTTCTCCGCGCGGACCACGATGGGGACGGTCTCTTTCGGTATGCGAGTAGCGGGGATTGGCGTCATACTGGACGGGTGAGCTCTATCAGGGCCTCCAGCAGGGGCATCGCTGCTGTCGTTGGCTTGCTCATCCTCGCTATTCTCCTCCTCGTTGTGCTCCTCCTCGTTGTGTGCCAAGGTTCTGGCATGCTTTGGAGCCGGATCATCGTCTTCGTAGCCGCCTTCTTGATACCTCGGCCTAGGGCGTTTCAGGGTAAGGGCTCCCGTGCGCGGTGTCACAGGCAACCGCTTCCCCATGTGTGGTGTTGAGGTGCCATCCGATTCACGACCTTTAGGCTTGGACAGGTGAGAGGTCTTCTTCCGGCGCTTCAGTTGAAGCGGGACCATGTCCGGAGTCAGCAATGCCGACCGCCACGGTTTCTTTCCCTCTGGAACCAGCCACTGGAAGTAAGGGGTTTGAACCCATTTGGATGGCAGCCTGGCCGCGAGTTGCCTGGCGTAGAAACGAGACACATCTTTGGGAGCGTTGTAAGACGTAGAACACTTGATGTACATGCGCGAGTGAACACGGCTCGGTGTGATTTTGTGTGATTCGTTGGGAAGTTCTTCCCACAACTCCTCGAGGAACTCCAAGAAGGCATGCACAGGATCTGACGGCGCTTTTGGGAAGTCGTGGGCGTTTCGTGTCGTAGGCGTGGCGGGAGCAGGCACCACAGCTCGTCCGTGGACTGCGTGCATGACGCGGGTTCCTTCTTGAGGCGGCGGTGCATCCATCATCTCGACATCGGATTCCTGGCTCAGCCTGTTCGAGCGCTCCCTGTTCCTCCTGTCCCGATCCGACTCGATTGCCGTGGATTGCAACGGGTTACTAGACTGTTCCGCCAAAGGCTCCGTCTCCGTGTGGGTCTTGCGCGTCTCTTCGGCCTGCAGCAGCTTCTGACAGAGCGTGGCGTTCGTCTCAGTCATCCACTTCTGAAAGGATGTCGCTTTCCAATTCATGGCCTGGTCTCTGCTAAAGTGGGCCAAGAGGAAAGGGGCGTGCTTTTGGCACCTCTCTTTGGCCTCCGAGAGAGTGAGGCCGTCACCTAGTCTGATGGCATACTTGGTCAAAGTCAGCAGGCGGTTCAATCGATGGCGGAAGCTGTACATACCTCCTTCAGCAGCTGCTCAATCGGCATCATGAGTGCCTGGCGACGTCGGCCTTTGCCAGCTCGTTTTCTGACGGCTTCGTAGATCTCCTGGATCAAGTAATAGAGAGTAACGCCTTCACGGACAGTGTCGTGCATGGCGCGGTACTCTGGCGCAGGCAAGATTTCGAACCATCCTGAAGTGCCGGCGCTCCAGATGGCAGCCTCTTCGGTATCGTCGGTCCATCCAACCGAGTACATGCGACTGGAAGAGATCTCGATATACGCGTTCGTCTGAGTGTAATTCCGGACTTTATATCAGAGGATGATCAGTATGTGCAAGAGTGTAGAAATGAGGGACGGCGAGGGCGAGGGCAAAACCTTACTGGCGTCAGCCTGCTCTGGGTCTGTCAGGTCAACATCGAGCTTGCCCCGGATGACAAAGGGTCCTTCCAGATCGACATTACAGGCATTTGCTTGCTCGAGGAGGCCATGTTTGGTTTTGCGATAGATGATGGCATCGAGTAGCACAAAGATTGGCCAGTGGTCAGATTCGACACTCTGTACGGGCTTGAGAACAGTGGTCTCTGGCAGGTACTTGACATGTTCAAGGTCGACAGAAGCCACTGTTGAGTTTGAGTAGCGTCTTGGACGGACTGGCGGGCGTCCACGAGCGCGACCGCCACCACGGGGGAGCCCTGGACGTCCTCGTCTGGCAAACGAATTCTTGCTGCCCATAGGTCGGCCCATCATGCAAGTGTATGGCAGGCACAGCGATGGGTGTGTTTGGTAAGATGTGTTGAGAGAAATAGTCAATGTGAGAAGGCTTGAAGACCAGACAAACCGGTGTGAAGAACAAGAGTTTATTGCAAGCAGTGTTGGGGGAACAGATCATCAATGTTTGTGGGTGTAGATGCAAGGTGCGAACGCGACAAAACGCGACGCTACAAGAACAAGAATGTACTGCAGGTGCAGGGATAGGACGATAGGACACCGTATCTTACCTCAGCAAACCTTACCTCAGTGACTCAAATGTCAAAAGCGGTAAGTTATACGGATTTGGTTGGAGCAAGTATGGTAGCCGGTAAATTCCATTCGGCGTAGCCGTAGCAACCTTGCTAATATAAACCGATTTACTAGTTCATACAAAAACCTACGTAACTTATTGTAGTTTAACTATAATAGGTTTATACGTAAACTCAACTACTTAACAAGTTGTTCTGTAAATAAAGTATACCATTCATTTCAATATTACCAATAAAAATTATACGCTTTGTACCAAATTTACCACTCAAAGCTATCTATTTATTTGAAAACAAAAGTTAGCATTCGAAAAAAAGAAAGTTAACATTAATAAGCTATGAATAACATATGTTTCCATAAGTAAATAGGTTTAATACACTATTGTAGTCCAATATATAATGGAGATTCAAGTAGGTAACAAATAGTATTATCAATTGAGGTACTAAGGTAAACTAGAGGAATATGTAATAGGTCTCAGCGTATAGCATAAAAGTGTATAGAACGTTAGATGCTTCGCCACATAACTCTTGCGAACTTTGCCTGCATTGCGCTCGCATTACGCTTGCATTGAGCGTATATCGTATGCAGTCTGTATACTATATACGTACTGTCTGTTACATGCATCGCCATGAAATCTATAGACTCAATGGCTCACAACCTGAGTTCATAACACAAACAGCTTATAAAGTTATACCTAATAATTTTTCTACGTTTCTATTTACGTATACAAATAAACCTTCTATCAACGCTTAACTTTTAATTCAACACGCATCCTCAATCAAAGAAGTGTGCTTAATGTACATGGATTTGTTAATAGAGGAAAAAGGAAGAATGATCCAATAGTTAGTAATGTAAGTTTGTACTAGTATAGCAGTGAGCCAAAGTTAAGATTGGTCCATTTAGTGTGAATATACAGTACTGGTTGAGCCTCTTATAATATATTAACGTCACATAAAACACTGTTTTCCATCAAAATATCGAACTTCTATAAATTATTTTTAACTATTATTACACTTTACACTTCGTTTATTAACCCCTTTATTTTACTTTTGACTGTTTTATCGTATTATTCACTTCATTTAACACGTCAAATTTCTATTGTATAACAATAGTAAATGTATTAAACTTAGTGAATTACAGTTATTCAAATGTTAAAAATCGAATAATTATGAAATATGAAATTGCGAGCATTACTTTTAAACTTCATTTCCAATCAATTTACTTGTTATTTTTACTTCTAGCTATTTCTCTCTATTTTTACTAAATTTAACAAATGAAATTTCCTGTTTATAATAGCGGTAAAAATCTTGAATATTTTTAAGTACGAGTGTATAAAAGTTGAAAATCGAGCTATTACTAATTATTAAAATACTAATTTTACCAAACGTTACAAATAAGTTATATATATAGTTTATTGGAATAGTAGTCAATTGCAGTATAATTAAGTCAACTATACTGATTTATATTAAGTATTTACTTTAGACTAGGAAACAGGCCAAGCAAGTAGACATACAAATTAGGGTGCAAACCAGCTAGCGGTCTGTCAAATCTAAAACAATACATCCATTACTTGACCACTGAAATAGTATAATTACTTCGATTATGATTCGAACCAACAATCGTTGCAACGTCTAAAGGTCTATCAGCATTAATTAGTAATTATTAAGTTAAGTGTAAATAAGCTAGGTAAAAGAAAAGTCTGCTCTCTGATTACGCTTTGTATTGCAAAGTAGAGGAAAAATTCTTGTGAAAAGCTTTTACAAAGTATGTTTGTTTTCACAGCAGTAAGTAAAAAAAGACTTTTGAGCTACGTTGATTTTTACGGTAGACTAGAAGGGGCGATAGTATCGCTATCAAAACACCAAGAAATCTTCACTCAATTCTCTTAAAAAGTTAAGATTGGACGTAAAAGTTACAAGTTATCAAAAAGCAATCACTAAATTGCACAATTATCTACAATTAGCAAACAGACAAGTCGCTACTATTATAACTAAAAATCGCGAAGTTCAAAACCCCTTCAACAACGACTTCAGTAACAAACAACTCTTAACTTTACCCTTTACATAAACTTTTCCCCTTTACACTAATGCTTATTCCCCCTACATTATAAAATCGTTAATTGAATACGCCAACAAACACATCAAGATCGCTATTCCGAACGAAAATACCAAAAATCGTCAAGTTGCGTTAAATAGCCACGTCATAACACTTCCAAATCGCCAAATCTTTTCAATAAAAACACCAAATACTACCTAAATTAACGTCAATTTCCTAGCTAAAACGTTAAAATAACATTGAATTAAAACTGCATATGGATAATTAAATTTTCAGACCTTTTTATAAAAATACTTAAATGAAAAGAACATAACATGAAAATATTAGCAAAACCTCGACCAAAAACCAATCAACCAACTACATTAACTAATATATTTTTGATACGGAATGTGGCGAAAAAAGTGTTCGTCACAGTCACACCTTCCACAACTTTCGTTAGTTTTTTAACGATAAAACAATGAATATGTAAAACTCAATCCAAAATACATTAAAAACTAAAGGCTTATAAATAAAGGATTTATATTTCAAATGAAATACTGAAAGTGTCAATAAAACCGTTGTTAAAATCATTTTCACTCAATAATTACTTTTAAAATTACTCACGTTAAAAAAATAGAAGGATAATAAAAGAGCATTAACCACTATAAACGTTTTTACATACAAAAAAAAAAAAAAAAAACTACCTACAAATCCATAATGAAATTAAGCCTGGAACTCTAGTAACAACTTTTTATATCCCTATGATAAAAAACCTATTAATTTACTAAATAATCCAATACCCGTTCGCCATAACGCGAAGTACGCGTTTAGCGAAGGTAAAACAAGTAAAGAAACGTTTATCAACGCGGTATAAAGAATTAAAATCGACTTTATCCAATAGTTAATCGATTCAAATCGTTTAATCCTTCATAACATTCCCAAAAATCTTTAAATACTTTAAAGTGAAGGTTCACATGGTAAATACACTTACATATGTAAATCAATTCTAAATTTTTCTATAGGAATTTACTATACGAGCTATATGACTAGAAATTAATCTCATCATCTCTAATTGAAAAGTTTGAAACTTAATTTAATGAAAAACAATATCAATAAATGGAATAATTGTCATGATCTACCTCTCAAACTAATGAGAATATTTAATATTAATTATAAATTCTTATGGATTTTGGCCAAATTTGGAAGAACATCAAGAAGTATGACAGGAAACCCTACAATATACTTAATACAAAGATAATACCGTTCATGAACATTTACAAATAAATAAAAATTCAATCTTCAAGTTTTTACTTATTATTTCCAAAAATCCTTATGGGTTACACTAAAAACTACTACCTTATCTTCGTTGCTAAGGCACATAATTTCCGTAAAATCTTTAACAAAATAAAAGTTTACTTCATATACGACCTATATATTGCATAATTCTATATGAGCTAAATTATGATAAAGTAAACGATGATAATCACAAGGAGAAAAAAGAGGAAAACTCGAATAAGTATCTGTAAGTAAATATTGAACAAATTATAATTATGCTAAAAGGATAACGGGAAAACTATACGTTGGCAAAGCTATACTTCGCGAGTTGGTACAAGAATTTATCATGGGCGTTAACAAATTTGAATACACCTTACAAGGCCTAAATACCATCTATGAAGGTTTTTTTTAAACTAGTTAAAGTCTTTGTTTATGACTGTACTGACAAATACATCAAACTAAATTAGTATATGACTCTAAGTTCACAATTTTCGCAACTAAAACAACGCAAAATTTCTAATTACGCATTACATTAACGGTAAATACAAAAGGATACTACAATGGAAGTCTGGTACATAGTCTTTGAACTAAAATCTATACTAATAAAAACAACGAAAGCAAGACTTAAATGGATATACTAATCGCGACCGCAAGAAATATCGTCGTAATAGTGGCAAAAGGTGTTGGATTTGCAGCAAGTCCGATTATTGGTTGAATTTCGACTCAGCTACTAAACTCTACAAACAGCAGGTAATGTATCACACACAGTACACTACTGCTTCTAAAAAGGTCTACTTCAACCGTGCTGCAGACTTTGAAGATACTTCTCCTAAAACAATACAGTAACTAGCCGACTACATCTTCATGTACTGCTTAAATGACAAAAACCCATAACTTTGCTATAAATATCAAATACATGACCCCTTACACACCTGTAATCTTCGCGATTGTTATACGGACTACATTTTAAAAAATATCATGCAGAATACAGGGGTAACAAGATACTTAAAAGAAGGTTATTCTCAGTACATCGTATTACAATGGAAAAACACTACCGCGACGGAAATCAATAGTTAAAATACCAGTAAAACCAAAATTGATTTCAACTCAAACAAAAAAGAAATTGTTCCTAAAATCGACGATTATACAAACAATCGTTAAACCAATTACTTTCTACATCCTTAAATCCCTTACACCATTTTTTTACTTGAAAATCATGAAAATCATTGGTGTTAATATCAACATTAACATTGATAAACTAGTTAAAGATATCCGAAAGTTCCCTGTCGCCGCAAAACGAAAAGAATATAATTTCACCTCAAAACACTGAAGGAAACATTAATAAACTTAATAAAATTGAAGATACGCTACTTACACTAATATTTTATTTACCTAACTATCAATGAGTTATATAAAATACTCAAGTACTTAAAGCAAAAAAATATTGACTATCTTGTTTTGAAAGCTTTTAAAAAGCTTTATTACCATTAATGAAGTCATACTAAGACATTCAAAAAGTTTGAATTTACTTCAAAAACTATGAGAATTTTCATTATGAAATCTTAACTAACGTTCTTTTACTAGAAAACAAACCTATTTGTTACATCATAAACTCGATAACCTTTCTTACAGTATTATATTTATCAAATTTATATTGGCTAAGGATACCTAGAGAACGTTGAGAATACTATGGATTAATATGTACTTAGAGCTGCTAAACATTATTGTCCACAATATTGATATCAAATTGGTTACAATGGAGTTTCAAATTAATATCAAAATAATGAGGGTTTAATATAAATAAGTAGCTATAAAAGCATACTAAAACATTGAAAAGATCGAAAAGGCGTACGAGATATTTCGTAAAACATATAACATCTTTATATTCGAGATTGAAAGTTTCACAAACTAGGAGACAAGTTTTTGAATAACAGAAAAAAACCTAAATAATACCGTAACATACCAACATTACTAATATTTGAAAATCATTCTCATCTAACAAATAAATATCGACCATTAATAAGTACCTGAAAAAAGGTTATGGCGTACAACAAAAATTCTAAAAGAAAACTGCGGAAGAAATTTGTTAAACGTTAAATCAATAAAACCCTCAATACTAGAAACGACCTTATAATAATCGAAGTATTAAATTTAATATTTCAAATCGAGATCTTGTTTATTAAACTAACCAAATGAAATAACTCATTTAAAATCTCAAGTATCACTAATTTAAGAATAATTATTGAACACTCTAACAATATTACAATGTTTTGCATAACTTAGGTTGAACTTTATATTAAAACAACCAACCATAACTATTAAGATTATCAAAACAAGTGAATCAACCAATATAACATTCCCTCCCTCGTAATAAACAAGCTTATGAAAAGATAACTACGCGAATAACCACTAAAAATGAAGAATACTATGGATAAATACGAGGAATACATAATAAGGTATACAAATGAAACTATTTAGATTGACAGGAAAACCTCACCGTGAAACTACGCACATGAGGAATCATAAAAATTTCAGGAAAACTATGTGAAAAGAGTTATAAGACCGAGAATAATGGACTTTTTATACGAAAAATTGAAACAACTCGTATCCAAATGCGACTTTAACATTTATAACTCTAACGTTGCAATTTTAAAATCAAAAATTGGTTCCAAATTTAAAAAATAATACCGCGGGTAAGCCGTACAGAAAGTTACGCATAATCGCTACAAAATAAGATAATAAAAGCAAAAACTAAATCCACATATAATTACAAACAATGAAAAAATGTTATTAAACTTTTAGTAACTATATGAACAACATATTTTTTAGAAAAAAATAATGGAGAATTCTCCATTAAAAGCTATTAAATAAATTTAATGTACACATAGTTTACAACCAATTTATGAAGGGTTGTTTTACCAAAAGTACCTTAAAAACTCCAAGATAAACACCTACCAGAAACAGTTATACGATACATTAAACTATAATATAAACTAGCTAAAACATGTATTGATTGATTCCTAACCTATCAATTGTAATTAAATTTAAACTAGGCATAATATCTTTAACTAAGAATTTGTGCTCGTTAGTTACATAAGATTCTTTTTGGTGTAGTTGGTATACGAATTAAAAACAACCTTTTTGTTGTAATTACCAGTGTTATAACATCGAAATAACGTGAAATAAAAAATGTAAAGTTCCAGGATTACAAATCGATTACGATGTTCACTGAAAAAAAACAACTCAATATCAATGGATCGTTAATCTGTATACAAAGTATTAACTTCACCTACTTTTAATTTCTATTAAAAGGGCTAAACACTGGCTTAACTTAAATTTACACATTCAACGTGACAAAAAATAAAAAAGTACTTGAAGCAATATGCGTATAGCAACCAAATTATGACTCTTTACTATTCAGAGGTATCTTAAGATCTATTAATTATAGTTCAAGCCCAAAATCAAATTAATAAGGATCATAATTAAGTGAAAGAGATGTTGGACTCGAAAATAAAAAACCCAAATCTAAAAATCAATAGAGTTCCGATTGAAATTTTGAAATTTAAGTTAATAATTATCACTAACGGATTATTTGCTATTAACGTTAAACTATCGTTATAAATTAATTTTTTTATAACGATTGTTATTGAAAATAAATAAGAAAACAAATAAGTGGAAATGATAGAGAAATTCATTTACTAAACCTTTATCAAATGTAAAAGGGTTACGTCAAACGTATTTATTTATCAAATTAACGACTTATTAAACGGCTTCAATATATATATAACCTTTGAAATAGTAGTAATTGTAGTGCAGTCAGTCGACCTTATTTATAGTAAAATTAACTATACAAACTTCAAGTTGAGTTTATTGTTTTGTGAGTTTACTATAAAGTCAAATACAGTATGCACACAATTCACACTAGGGTACAGGAAAAACATTAAGCCATAAAAATTACTGCGAAGACCGTCTAGCGGTCTTCCAAACCTAGGATAATACATCCACCATTTGACCACATAATACTACTGTTACTTCGATCAATTCTAATTGACAACGTTGCAACGTCTAAAGGTCTATCAATACTGATTAGTATTTATTAGCATAGATTAGTTAGGTATAAGAAGAGCTTAATTTCCGGTTACGTTTTGAGTAAGACTAAGGTAGAGGGAAAACTTTTACAAAAGGTTTTTATGAATTGCGTTAGTCCAAAAAGGTAGTGAGTAGAGAAAACTTTTGGATTAAAATAGTTAAAAACGTAAATTTAGGGGTGGCGACAATATTTCTATTGAAAACACTAAGAAATTTTTACTAGCCGATTTTTAAAACCATTTAAATTGATCGTTAAAAGTATTAAAAATTGTCAAGTTGATAAATGGCTAAATAGGTATTACTACAGGTATTATTAATGGAAAAAAAATATTATAGCTTATAAATTTTAACTATAAGTAATAAAAATAAACAACTTTCGATCTTATATCATACACTAAACTTTGTCTTTTATATCAAGTTCTTGACTTTACACCACTTCTTTTCTTCAATAACGTTACAATTGATAATGAAACTCGTTAAGATCGCTATATTAAGCGAAAATACCAAGAATCTTCAAGTCGCGTTGTGAAAGCTACATCGCGCGACCCCACGCTGAATTATCTAATCTCCACGCTTTCAAATTACTAAGTCTCCTCACTCAAACCACCAAGCTAAAATCGCACCTGACCAGGAATACTTTAAGGTAATTGAGGATTTCGTAACTATTTTTCCCCATCATCATGATAAACAACTCTGAATTAAGGATATTAACGATTCTTTAACTGAAGAATACCTGACCAATTACATTAGCTAGTACATTCTCAACAATGATATCGGCTAAGATTTCACCCGTAGCTAACGCACTTTCCAATACTTTCGTAAATTCTTGAGATATTAGACTATTAATATACGGAAAAAGATTCAACAGACATTCAAGACCAAATTGAAGGTAAAGGTTAATAAATTTGGGATAAACATGTTATATAAAACCTTAAAAGAACTGGCTAAAACCTTTTTCGAGTTGACCCAACTTGATGACTGCTCTTAAGATCTTTGATCTTAATACTCAAGAGGAAAAGTAAAAGGCGTTGAAGATTTTTAATAACCTTACACACGTTTTAAGGTGCTGCCTCTTGATATTTAGTTAAATTAATCCTTTAACCTCCCCGATATCATTCATTATTTACACGCCAATAGTGAGGAACCTATTAATTCTCTCGGAAATATAACATTTTCACGTAATATCGTGGTGTACGTCCTTAGTGGTGGCAGGGCGCGTAAAGTAGCAGTTACCAACGTGGAAAAAGAAATGAAGGTCAGCGCCATTCAGCGGTTAATTTGGCGAGATCATTAATTCATTTAAAACCTTTTTCATAACCGTCAAATCCCTTTTGAACTTTAAACCTTTCTTTAAAATCGTTAAGAGTTTCTCTAAAATCTTCAAGTTCTTTGGGATGAAACTTCTTACAGTAGGTACGCCTATATATACAAACTCATCATAAATCATATTATAAGAATTTAATCCTAAGACCAGGAAATTAGTAATTACCTTTACTATTGTAACTAGGAAGTACCAGGAAACACTATTAATGACTGTAACGACTATTGCAAACTTCTTCATAAACCTATCAAAATGGTTAATATTAATTATAAGCTTTTTATAAACTTCGTAAAAATCTGGAACAATGTAAAGATATATAACAAAAAGTCTTACAACCTATTTGACACGAAGATGGTACCATTTTTAAAAATTTGTAAGTAGATATAGGTCACTCTTTTAAGTTTTTACTTACTGTTTCCTGAAATCCTTATAAGGAATACTAAAATATATTAGTTAGCCTTCCTAACAAAAGTATAAATGTTCTGGGAAATTCACGGTAATATGAGAAGCCATCTCCAATATGACATTCACCTTGTATAATACCATTAGGATTAGGTTTCGACGAGGTAGATAACGTTGAAAGTTAATAAGAAAGATAAGGAAACTCCGATAGATATTGTTAACCAAATGCTTAATTAGTTAATGCTGTGCCAACAAATAATAGTAAAGGCTTATATTGGTGAAACTACACTTGGAAAATAGGTACAGGTATTAGTTAAAGGCGTAAAAGAGTTCAAATACGTAATACAATGCCCAGATGATATCTATGAAAGCTTCTTTAGCTAATTATGGTCCTCTCTTGTAACTACAATAATTTGTACTCCGAATTAAGTTGGTATGTATCCGCAAGTTGATGATTTTTACGGATAGCTTTTTTTCAAATAATATAGACTTAATGTTACAGATTGAATTCCTCATAATGATTGTTAATAAACACAGTTCGTAAGAGGACTAGTCTAGAATTACTGGAAACATGATTAATTGGACCTTTTTTAAATGTAATGGAATCTTTCGAATCTTGATAGCTTTAAAAATCTACGGTATAATAGTCGGTTTCGATGTAGGTATAGCAATGTGGGAAACCCTTAACATTGTTGCCAAATAACTAGAGATTTTATCTATCCCGGTGATAATTTGTACGGATTTGAGAAGCTTGTTCGAATTTCTTTCGAAACTCGAAAATAATTAAGAAGAAAAATATGACAATCGATGTGATAAGACTTTGTAAAGCCTGCGAAGGCAAAAAGATTAAGGAATTTAGATAAATTAACGGTAAAGATAATCTAGCTGATTCTATAATGAAATCGATATTCAACAAGACCTTCAAAAAGTTCGTAAACAGCAATCAGTTGACCATATATATCGAAGGCTACTTAATAAATACACCTGGCAGAAGGGCACATGCTGGAAAGTAGGGAGAAAATCTGGGATACACTAGCAAACTGGAAGACTGTTAAGAGAATAAAGCTAGTAACTTAATTGATTAGCACTATTTAATTAGAGTTTCGTATTAGTTTGTGGCGAAAGATTTGTTTTTGAGAATTCGGAACTATGTGGCAATTAAAGTTGATTTGGTTATAGAATTGGTAGGAGGTTTGGCTAGTTAACAATAAGTCAATTTGGTAGTAACCAGAAACAATTGGTCGATCACATTGGCGTATGCGTACAAAACAAAAAGCCACTGGTATTGAAATCGTAATAATTGCAGTGCAGTTAGTCAACTTTACTTGCAGTAAAGTTGACTGTATATACTGCAAGTTAAGTGTATTGTTTTGTGGGTCTATTGTAAAGTTAAGTACAGTATGAAACCACTTCATACAAGGGTACGGGCCAAGCAATTGACCATACAAATTAATATGTAGACCGGCTAACGGTCTGCCAAATCTATAATAATATATCCACCACTTGATCTCGCGATACTACTGTTACTTTGAACGATTTTAATCGATAATATTGCAACGTCTAAATGCCTATCAAACAGGCCTATCAACAGTAAACATATAAAAAAACATTGAACATTGTCACCAAACAGCTAATAATATCGATTATTCCAGTTATTATCCACATCAACTCAAAAAACCTATTCGAATTATTTTTAAAATTGTAAATAACTAACGAAAAACTCCTGATAATTAACATGATAACCTTTTCGCGAAACTTATAAAAGCAGGGAAATCAAGAATTTTCAATGCATTAATAATAAGGATAACCCTACCAACTCCATAACAAAATCAAAACCAAATACGACCCTGTAAATTTTATGAACAACAATAAGCTAACTATACGTATCAAGGGCAACATTAAAAGTCCACTTGTACAGATGTTACATAACGATAAATAAGGAAGAAACCATAGGTATTCTTGTAAACTAGAAGACTGTTAAGAGGTCGAAACCCAATATATTATCAATACGTACTTGATTACCTAATGCGGTGAAATTAAGCGTTTAGTTCAAAAAATATGTTGGGACTTGCTATGAAAAGGTATACAATTAGTGGTTTATAAATTAGTAACGTATACAAATCTTTTTCAAAAACATATATACAGGAATTAAAGAAATCTAAATCTGGAACTATAGGGTTAAGGGTTGTAATTAGAGTTAATTTGAATGCAAAACAAACTGGGATGAACAGGGGTCTACCCGACGTAGTTAGCAGAGACTTCACGAATTACCTTAAATGAATAGTTGACTACACTGGCAAACGCACACAAGATAAAAAGTTGCTAATATTGAAACAGCAGTTAATTGCAGTATAATTAAGTCAACTATACTGACGTACAATGGGTTCCCACTTTAGACTAAGGCAAGAGCTAAGAAATTAGCCATAAAAATTAGAGTGCAGACCAGATAGCGGTCTACCAAACCTAGAACAATACATCTACCACTTAACCACTGCAATACTCTTGTTACTTCGATCACAATTTTAATATACAATTTTTGCAACATCTAAAGGCCTCAATATCGTTAATTTTATAATTTCACAAATTTTATGATTAAATTAACGTCTTTAAGACTTGTAATCCAAAGCCGTGTTTAAACAATATAAGTTTAAAATCTAATTATTTACAATTCTATATCTTCAAAACACAACTTCGTTAGATTTTACTAAGGGTAAACTACGCCGTAATCTTCTTTAAAAACAAAGGAAAAGAACATGATGACAATTGTAAATGGAAGTAAGAAAAGTTATAAAAGTAATTTAAATTAGATTACTACTTAAGGAAGGCGGGAAAACGACATCATAAAACGGTAAATATATTTGATACTTTATTGTATACTGATTTTTGGTGATTCATAAATCTACCTCTATTTCTTCATAACTACTTATATCAATGTTTTCAACTTTTTATTTATACGTATTAATAATCCTTTTATTATTATTTAATTTTAGCTTTAAAACTAGTATGTTATCAAGGCTACGTTTTTAGTAGTTATTAGGGTTCGTATAACAAGGTTATTCAAATTTGTATGGGTTTATTATTAAGGTATATACGAGTTTCTATCATGACTTGAACAAAGGTTAAGCTAGGAAACATGCTAGCAGGATAGCTAAGTCAATTAGAGCCTAAATTCTAAGACATTAAATGGGGTTATATAAATATGTCATGTTAGCAACTCAGGTTTTAGATTATTATAGGATTATGGATGCGTATTAATACTCAGCGTGTACTGAACAACAAAACTAAGTAAAAGTGTTCCAAAAATTAAAATAGTATGAGAATATAGATATATAAAAACACATATGGATAGGTCTTGATACGTTGTAACGTTGTCAATTCGAATGGTAGTTAAAGTAATAGTAGTATTGCGTAGTCAAGTAATAGATGATTGTTTCCAAGTTTGGCAGACTATTAGCCGGTATACACACTACTTTGTATGGTTTTTTTTTGGATCGTACCCCACATTGAATTGGGAATTCCACTATAATTTGGATTATAGTGATATAGTCGATTTCAATTGTATTACATTTCAACGTTATTTTAATTTCAATGGCTTTTCTTTTGTAGTGTTGGTGCGTTTTGTAGGTAACTTTTTTGGCAACCTAAATTCTTTCTTTTGCTCTTCCTATTGTAAGTTGTACAGCAGTTTCGATTTTTATCACTTGCAATCACACAAATAAGTGGTATGTTACTTTTACATTTCAATCTCTCAATATACACTTAACTTAACCGTGATTGTTAATCAAGTTCGTATTGTTAAAAGCTTCGATAACCTGGCAGTTCTTCAGTTTACTAAGATACCATTATTTTTACTTCTATCTCCCGCGATGTAATAATCTTCAAGGTGGCTTTTCGACGTAGATTTATATTCGTATAGTTAGTTTTTTATAGGAAAAGAAAATCTATATATAGTTAGTTCATCGTTGTTTACAACCCTTTTCAGGGAATTTTTTAGTATGGCACTAATTATAGAATTATTTTTCTTTTTTTCATAGTCGATCTATTAGAACTGTTCAATTTTCCTACTCCCGTAGGTGTTGCGAAAAGCTATGATATCGATTATTCAACGCTTTTAGTTGATTGTTTCTAGCTTAAAAAGGTATTCGAATAGAATTTTTCTTTTAAATAGGTGTAGATAACGACCGGAATTAATGGAATCATTAATACTTGATGAAGATATTAAAATTTCCCGTATAAATATGCCTTTATTAACGCTGGTTATTATTTCATAAATTTTAAAAGTAAATAAGTTTCTTGCAACCCTCTTAGACTTAATATATGATTAGTGGATTAGGTTTGTGGTAATGTCTAATTTTCTTTTTTATGATTTATTCTCGTTGACGATTATTATAAGGAATCTGATTTGTAACAAAGAGTTGGTATTATAAACGAACAAGCTATCTATAGAGATCATTAATTTGACAGTCTAAAAATTAATCAGGATCATATTTATCCCTTCATCCAACTTATTTATTCACTACTTATTTTTTTATTTAATTGATTGTTATCCTAATCAATTGGATTTTAACATTATATTGTCATTGATTAATCATGCAATACCTATATTTCGCATAAATTGACGATATAATTGTTACGTGTACTTTGTTTCAAGTACTGTTGAACTTTTGAGACGTTGGTTTTTATTTGATTACTTTTTCACCGTAAATTATGGTATTGAACATTAACATTGTTAACAGTATTTATATAAATTAACGATAGATTGAAATTTAAATATCGACCCTGAAACAAAATCTTAATTAGATTATAGTTCCAAAAATTTGAGTCCTTAATCGTATGCTTCTTTGTTATCATAAAGCTAGTAGTTTCATCGAAAAGTACATCGTTAATTTAAATAAATATTAGGAAAAATGTTTCATCTGCTTACATAATTAATAAAAATGGGTCGTAAGTTGAAGATTTCATGTCTATTTTGAATTGAAAAAGTGATTAATATATCAAGAATTAATAGAGATTTTTTCCCGGCTAATCTGTATATTAGTTTGACATATAGTATAACAGTTCTTGATATGAATTCATTGTGAAGGTCTTTATATAATTTTGGTAATATAATATTATATAACTTCAGCGTTCATTATGTATACGTTTAAGTAATAATATGTTCATTCTGGGTAAATTTATCATTCGTACTTATTATGAAACTTCTTACTAATGTTGCCACCAAATGTTAGTCAATTTCTTTAATCGTTGGCGATCTTATAACGATCCATTTTTTTGATCATTATTATATTTTTGAGTGATTGAACATGAAATTTTGAAGGAATTGTCTGTTGTTTCTCTTCAATATTATAAATAATCCTTGATTTGAAAATTGTGATGTTAGATTCACTGAAATAAAAAAAAATCTCGTTTAGCTACAAATTATATAATTTCTCGTATAAGAAGTCTATTCATCTGGACTTTATCGTTTTTTATATGATTATATGTGGTTTTAATCATTCTTTATATGCGGAGCCTAATGGTCAGGTTTTAATTCTCCTTCTTTTTGCTATTAATCCAAGCAGTTATATAGATGAGCCTTAGTATATATTCATTATCCTTGTCGTTAGTGTTTCTTATTTCTAGTAGGAGTTTTTTTCACCGTGCTTCCATTGGTCTGTAAATCGCTAAAGAGGGAAGATTCTATTAGTTTTTCGCTTATTTTGATAATATTGATTGGTATTGGTTTCAGTGTACTATTCAATTTGAATTATGCGAAATATTATAAACCTATTAGTAATTTTAATAATTACTTAATTGAATACTAATTCTTTAATGAATTATCAAATTTACTTGATATAAGCTATATAAAAACTTCGGTTCATAATGTTAAATTTACCATATTAATTCTTGTAGTATTTTTTATGGTATTAAAGGCGGTATTAACTTTGAGACTGGAAAATTCCCTCTGTGGTTTTTTCAAAGTCTTACCATACGTTGTATTTTTCAAAGTATTTTTTTATAAAAAAACTGATCGTTATATAAGGATATACTTCAAAGACTAAAAACGTTTAAATTAGGTCGTACGGGCCTAGTATGTCATTTATACTTCCTAACACTTATTAAAGATATGTCTCTTAGTTTGTAAAGCCTTAAATTTCCGGGTTAAATAATATAATCATATGTCCTAATTCATGCTATATTATTGTGTCTTCGACGAAGATACAAATCTACAACCATAACTACAGCTAAAATTCCACCTACACCAAGTTCTCCTGGAAATGAACCAGATTATAATTACAATACTTCACAATCAATATATACATAATTAACATTGTCAAATCAAGAAATCTTTTTGATGTTTTATTTTCTTAATGAAATAGATTTCTAGGTTCATTATAAAAATATGTTCTATATTTAATAAGCAATGATTCATATATATAGATATTATAATTTATATATAATGGTATTTAGAATATTCTTTCGTATTATATGTAAATGAAAAATTCAATGTAGCTTTTTAATTGGAAGAGTGAATATTCTTCTAGATGAAAAAAAATCTTCACGGATGGATACCTCGATGAAATATGTTACGATAGAATAATATGGTTGTGTATTACTGTTTTGACAAATGTAGAAAAATGAGGTAACACCTTGTATTATAGTCTGACCTACGAAGATATACCAAGTAGGTGCCAAGTAAAGTTAACGATTGAGGTACTAAGGAAGACTAGAGAAGGCTATAGAGATCCTTCTTGGAGTACTTATGTATATGGTCTGTGTATGGACCGTCACGTACCCTTGTACGTAATGTTTGCGGACTGCGTCTGGACTGCGTCCGAGCTTGGTATTATACATTTCGTTATGTATACAGTCACATAACCTATGAACTTAATAGCCAATTGCTTAAGTTCATAATATACTCCCCTGCTCCCCTTTATTAAAAAAACGTTAAAATTATGGTATCCCGCTAGTTAAATACTAGGTACAGGCTATATTCGTATAACGCGCAAGCTGAGTTCAAGGCGGTATTACCTCCGTATCCGTATAGGGTGCGGGTTGGGCACGAAACGAACATAAGTTGTACAACGCGTTTCCTAACGTATCATATAACATATAAGCCTTACTAATCCCGGGCTGTCTATGTTGTATAATGCGCATCGTAATATGCTGTATAACGTATAGGTTTTATTAATTCTGAGCCGTTTACATTATATAACATACCTTTTAACGCGCCGTATAACGTATAAATTGTGACGATCCCGGTCTGCCTACGCTTATAAAATCGGCCTTTACTGTAATTCGTAAACCCTTTTTCCTTTTTCTTTTTCTTTAGTTAATCCACCCCCAGCCGCTTATTTGCGTTAATTTTTTTATCATAGTTTAAGTTATAATTCTTTTTTACAATCTTTATTATTACGTTTTCCCCCTTTACCAATTTTTTACTAATATTTTCTTCTGTTATAATAACCAATGTATTTAACGGTCTAGGTATGAACTATACGGCTAGTGGTATATTTATTCATAACGACTAATTTCGTCGTAAAATATACTAGCTTTTTATATTTTGACACCCTTGTTACTCACTACATCATATAGCCCCCTAACATTATAGGTATTCTTTTTTTTAACGACGGTAAAAAAGACGTTGAACTTCCCTTCTTATGAATTGAAAACATTTGTATATCTTATATCAACCGTTCATTAAATTTAGAAATACCTTTAATTCGTATTTCTGTTTACTACGCCTAGAGATTTTACGTTTGCCGTAGTGTATATAGTAAGATAAATCTGAAAAATTAATTTCACAGTAAACCCGACCGTATATTAACCCCTTTTATAATGTATTTAAATGATAAACTTATCTATAATTTTGTCTGGCTTACGTGCGTTATCACGGTAGTTTGTTGTTTTCTTTCAAAATAACCTTTATATTTCATTAAGTATCCGTGAATGTTAAGGTAATATTTCGGGTTACGAGCCTGTTATTATTTCTGACTTTTTCGAGTTAATTAATTTATGTATTTTACTTCGTAATATCGCTCGCGCGTAAGGCGTCCCAACTATTCCCGCTATTTAAACTGTTATATCTTTAGTTATATACCCCCGCATTACCTTTTTTCCGGCTCCGTAATTTTTCCAAACACTCTCGTTCTCCTGTATTATCTCTCCTATTTATTGTAACCGTATGCTGTTTATTAATCGTACCTTAATACGAAATATTTTTACCTCAGTTTCTGCCAATATTTGTTGTAAGCTTTCCTATAATTTTACCTTAAGAGGTTAAAATAATATAGTTACGTAAGTTATATTTTTCATAAAAATTATAGGTTACGACTTATCAAATATAACGAACGATATTTTAGGTCCAATCATAAAAACCTTTTATCTGTCCGCATTTTATTAATTAACCTTATATAAAAACAGGTTAATCGAGCTAACCGAAAGCGGGTTAACAGCTATACCTGTACCAACTGCGTTATCTGGGCGAAGATTGACGTATTAAAGTCCTTTATATACATTTAAAAAGCCGCTCTCTCCGCTCCGCCCCGCGTTATTCGTTTTTGTTAGGCTTTCCCAATACTTGCTCTATTTCATATTATTTGACCTTATCGGCTTTACCTAATATCCGCTTTAATTTAAGTTAGTTGCATTCGTCGACGTCATTCAATACTCGTCCCGCTTCACGTCGCCCGTTTTCGTCAGCTTTCCTTAACGTTCAGGGCTAGTCGTAATAAGGGTTTTAGTGTTATCGACGCCAATGTTGAAAGAAATAGAACAACGATAATAATGTTTCGTAAATAAAATTTAATATAATTTCGGTAAAAGTTGTTTTATAATTAGATATTTATCCAAGAAAGCCGTGAAATATATATCCGGTCTTATATATTGCATTATAACATAATAGTCATGAGCTTTTATCCCTTTTTCATTTATATTGTATTATTTTCGAAGTAAGAAATATTCATCCGAAAAAAATTCTTTTATGAAGTATCCGGCGCTGGTGTCGAAACGCCGGGTTATTATAAAATTATATATCCCTTTATTTCTCTTTGAATTTATTTAGGGTTGTAATATACTGATAGCTTTTCAATAACTTTTCCTCCAGTTTATTAAAACCTTTTCACTGAACTAATACATAAAGAATATCGCCCGGCCCTTTTTTTATAACCAAAATATCCTAAACATTAAATTTCTCATATATATCCTCCCCTATATCGTTTGCAACAAAAACTTCTTTTGAGCGTATATTGGATAAAAGTTACGAAAGAAAAAGATTCGCAACCGCGTACTTGACTAGATCCACGTAAAATATAAAGTATATACCAAAGATATTTGAAATGATATTTAACGAATTTGGAACGTCGACGATACGGTATTAATTATATAATAAATCGAGTTTTTTATTAAACCGATTGATTTTAATATCACGTAAATTATGTTAAACCTAATTACTTACCTTGTATATTTTCGCCTGAAGTTACCGACAGTTGAATGTTGTCTTGATTTATTGTCAAATATGTAGTATAATTATTTAATTTAATTTTGTACCCTCGAATAATTACGTTCAAAATATAAAAGTTCATCCCGCCGAATTGATTAGCGACTTTGTATCCCAGTTTACCTTAAAGATAACGAATATTTCGTATATATTAATTGGTCTCTTCGTATTAAATCCGGTAATAGTTAATTTACGGTCATTCAATACGAATGAACAAGTCGGGAAGTATAATACCTAATGAAATTACTAAAAAACGACGATAATTCGTAAGTACTTTTAAATCTTTTAATTTATTCGTTCAATATTATCATTTATTTATAAATAGTATTCCGTCTAATAAATTCGTTTAACGTTCACCAAGAAATATTGTTGTTCAAAAAACGCTTTTTAATCCAAATTACGATCGTTAATAAAAGATACCAGCAATTTATAAAATCATTACTATATATTCCGAAAACGTTTTATATACGTTTCGACAGTTATAAATCGTATTGTCCTTAAGTAGATAAACTTAGAAAGTTGGTTTATAAGAAAAAATAAATATTTCAAACCGTTATCATTAACAGATAGATTAATTATGAAATCTGAATAAATATAAAATTAATAACAGTTTAAAATAAAAAGGGGTTAAAGAAGACTTCGTTATGAGGTACGGCGAGTTTTCGTACTATTATACTACTTTTATGTATAATATAAACGTGAAATACTTACAATTATTCTTTCATAATTATAATATTGTGGAAGAACCCGAAATAAAACGTTTTTACCCTAATAACTTATAATAAGCGAATTGTAGATTTATCATAAGATTTTCGTTATCAATAGTTTTCAATTAGATAATTATCGACATTTACGTTAACGGAACGTATCGTTTGTGTTAATATTATAATCCGTAATTTATACCGGATATTTTGGCTTAACTAGAAAACATTCAACGACTTCGGTAACCTTTAATAGTGAAACCACATATAATGGATAGTTCGTTACATCTTACTTTTGTAATATCGTTAAATTACCCAGTCCAAAAATAAAATAATCGTTGAACATTACCGAAGTTGGTGGTATTAATACGGGCCGGACCCGAAACGGTATCATTATCGTCAACATTTCGGTATTTTCCGGTATTACCCAAGTCGGTGGTATTAATACAAGCCGAGCCTAAACTGATACCAAGCCCGCTAAGGTCTCAAGAACCTTCTACTTTTCTTTTCATCGTATATTATCACGATTGAATAATTAAATTTCCGTTTAAAAAAAATTATTCCTATACCCCATCATAATATACGTTCCCATAATATATAAATTTACAGTTATTATATTCTATATAGCTATACAAATGAGCTGGAAAACTTGCACGCTGAGTTTCTTAAACTGTGACTTTTTTTATAATTTTTGGTTTAATGTATTTGTAAGAGGGCCTTAGCTTATGTGCTGGTAACGTGAGTAATATTAAAAAAGTGAAAGAAGTTTGGCTTATCAAGCTTAACGTTCCGAAATCAAACGTGGTAAAAAAATACTTTAATACCTTGTAATCCGTTAATATAGTAAATAGGGTACGAATATTATGTAATACCTATAATCTTTCCTTTAAATAAGATATTGCTACGAAAAATTCCTTGTCGTAAATAATGTAATTACACTTTGCGTCTAATATATGTAAGAAAAAATACGCCACAGGTTTTAAAATACCTTCTTTATTTTTTTACAAAAGGCCACCTTTTAAATTTATCTTCGAATAATCAGTTTCCATTATTGATAACCGGCTTAGATCTTAATATATCAAAATTGAAGTCGTAACGAATATATATTTTAACGTTCAAAACATATATTTATTTTGATCCAATCAAGTTCACTGGGTATTCTATTTGTGAAGTCGATTGAAATAAGTACTTAATCTGTATTTTCTTTTTAAAAAGTTTCGATAAAAGTTAGTAAATCTTAAGAAACTTCGAACCTCTAGAATATTACGTTGGGATTTCTATTCGCGAATAGCCCAAACTTTCTTAAAGTTGGCCCGGATATTAAAGCCGATTATTACGACGAAATCAAAATATTTTACCTCCTTGTAATGATCACAATAAATACCCGTGAGTAAATAGAAGGTGTCAGAGGGTTTATGTTAGCAGTAAGGTAGCAGAGGTAACAAATGTGCAATACCAAGAAAATGTGTGTTCGTGCCGTAGGATGATCATTAGCTGTTAGGCTATTCAGATATGTAGACTGAATACTTAGATTGACAACTGAAGAGCTATGAAGGAAATACTATCTATGTGGTGCTGACCGTGTTCTTATATCCTATGGCCTTCATATCATCTTCAGTACTGAGGCTCACCGGTGCTCACTGAGGCTCAGTGAGCACATGTGATCTAGATAACCCTAACCCTGGAGGGTTGCCTAGTCTGGTGTTGACAAAGAGATGTTCCCCTCCTGATGTGTTGGACTTCAGGCTCTCGGTAGCTCAGCTGCATGCTGGCCTGTTTCTTGACCCGCCAACATGCTTGGGTTATAACACTCCTTTACTACGAAATCAAATTTTTTCAAGTCTAGATTTAACCAGGTATTACGAATATGCTTCAAAAATACATGAACTTTCTTCATATAGTCCTATTCAATACTGGAAAAAAAAATAGGAAATAGTTTACAAAAATCATAATGAAACCATTAAACATATCCGTTACAACATAATTGATATAATGTTAAAACGTTGTTGACGTTACTGATAGCCTAAAGGGGGTAATTATTTATTCTAATGAGCCGAAATTAATAGCAAAAGACATTAATTCCTTTTATTCAGGTATAACCTAAATACGATAAAAGGCCCTTCGAATTTTTAACTTCGTAAATTACATCGATTTAAATAATAAGTATAAGGTTTCCTTGATTAAAAGTAAAGGAAAAAGATTTTTTTCCGTAATTTTATTCAAACCTCGGTAATCGATATAGAACTGTTATCTCCATATAACTTAATTATTAGTAATACCTATGCTGTTACCAATAAAGAGTATATTCAAATTTACCTTATATTTATTTACTTAGTAATTCAACGTCGAAAATTTAAAAGTAATTTCTTAATATCGAATATAACGGCTTTTATAGTTTATCCGATAAATATTTATTTTATTTCTGTTTAATATAGATATTATATTTAAGCTTTCTCCGATATGGAGGTAAGGTCTTTGCCTCATCCTCAATAAATCAATTTCGAAATTCCGTAAATTCAGATAAAAACGAGACTAATAATTTTTCTTTTTTATACCCGTCAACGTTGTCGACTAAAAAATCCGCGTTATTCCGTAAAAAGATTACAATAAAATTCAATTACGACGGGTTCCCGGTACGTTATACTATTCGCTAAAATTAGGTTATTAAATCAACAAAAACTGATTTCATAACGCCCCAAATATCTCAACCTAAGGCGTAAAATTACCATATCGATAATTAATTCTCATTCATTATTAACAATTAAGCGATATTCGCCAACTTTTTAAGTTATCTATTCATATTATATCCATAATACACGAGAATTCATATCCTATATTATATCGGGAATAATATATATTAATATTCAACTTGACTATTTGTTAATATTTACCCGAAACTTGGCTATATAGGTAATGAACGAATTCCTCCATAACCATAATATTATACCTAAATTGTACGAATATAATAGCCTAATTTACTTTATCTTAAACCATTATATTAAAACCTTGTTTATAATAAAATGATAATTAGAACTAAAATCGACTTAGGAATTTAACAAGTAAATATTATTAAAAAAACATGGGGATAAATAATAATCCTTATTTATACGTGTTTCAATTCCAACAAATTCCTTTTTATTTGATTTTATAATGAAGTTATTCAATCTGTATAACTCTTAAGGAAAACTTCATTTAGGAGTTAGGCCTTCCCCATCACTGATAATAGAAAACTTACATGCATCTTTTCGACTTAAATCGTATATAATTACGTTGAAGGAAAAGCCGGGAAAAATCCATAACATTGTTAGTAGTAATTCGACGAGCTATACATAAGTAACGCGCAATAGCCTTTTTAGCCCGACGCTTTTTCGCCGTTATCTACGTCGCGCAAAGCCCTTAGGTTTAGGCTTATACTAATTACGCTTGTTAAGATAATCGACTGCTATTACTGAGGCTTTTTGAAGAAGATACTTAAACGACGAAAACTCCTATTATAATTATATTTCTATGCGGTTGCAGTATTTATACGGGGCCAGATAGTTATCAATTAAAACGTCATTTTAAGTTTAAAGATTTTAATTGATTCATAAACTTTCGATATTTCGTTAAAGCTATAATATAATCGATATAATTAACGTTTAATATAATGAATTTGTTTTAAATGCATAGAAAAATACGAAAGTAAGGGTAATTACATTTCACAGTTAACGGTCAATTTAAATCTAAAGTTTAAAAAGTAACATTTTGAATTTAATAGCAAACGGTATCTATAAGTTTTTATCGTTTATAAACAATCCTTCTAATTCGACTAATGTTTTATTTGCGCGGTAAGGGGAGTTAAGAACAATATTAATATAATCGAAAAATTTTCTAGTATCGTACACTCCATCGTATCCACTGGCTTCGTAATATACTATAATATTTTACTTTATAACCGGCATGTAACAACCTCTCATATAAAGACACGCATAACGACTTTCTTTCAATTTCCATTTTATTTGCCTCTAGTATATATTTGATAGTTTAACGTGTAGCTTTTCACGTAAAAGTAAATTTATCGAATTATGGTAGGTCGTATCGCTTTTGCATTTTCCTCAGCGTTAAAAAACCAATTCGAGTAGTCATTAAATCGGGTTTCAATTGTTAAATTTAATTAACAACTTGAACGAAATAAAAATCAAGGTTAAATACAAAAGTCAATAAAACTGGTTACTTCATTTAATTAAAAGTAAATGTGATATAACTTATAATATTTTATAACTGAAATATATAGGCCTAAATTAGACCCAAAGAGGTATGAGGTATATTTACAAAGGTTGAGGACTGTGTATTCGCCAGTGACCTATTTTTCTCGACAGCGTTACAAAACAACGTAAGATCATGAATATTTATTATCGATGCGTTTATTATAAAAAAAATCCAACCTACCACAATATACATATCAGGTAATAAATAAAGTTAATAATTTAGGTGTTAAGGAAAATCAGAAATGTATATAGAGGTTTTTCATACAGGACTTATATGTATGGGTCGAATACAACCCGTTATGTACCCTCGTATATAATTCCTGCAGACCGTGCCTAGACTGCGCTTGGACCAGGTACTGCACATCCTGTTACGTGCTTAGTTATGTAACCTATCAACTCGATGACCAATAACTTAAGTTCAGAACACCCTTTATTCTACTAAGTCACAAACTTGAGACATTTCATATATCTGGATCTCGCAAATGATCATAGTGAAAAGTTGCTTCGAGTTTACATTTAAAAATAATTTCCGCTATTCTTTTCAATTAATCAATATGTAAAATTTTCCATCACGGTATTATAAAACAGTTAATTTCATAACAACGTAATTTTTTTAGTATTTCAATTTTTTTCCCATAAGAAAATATTGGCAAGTTCAACTCAAAGCTTCTAATGGTAAAAAAAAATGGAGGTATACATCTGAAAATGTATTTCTAATTATTTTTCGATGCGAGTAACTTGAAACAAGCGGGAAATATATTATGTTCATTCTACTTAAGTTGAAAATTATTTAGTTCTGTATAATATTTTTGTTCTTCAATTATATACTCAGTTGAAATTATACGAAAAATAGATAAATAGTTGCTTTATTCTTGCAAAAGTTTATTTCTTATATGAAATAATCTTTATGTTTCAATGCTTGATAGCAGCATAATTTCGGACAGCTAGGTGCCCATTGGTAAATGAGTTCGACGTGTTTACCACTATTGTAAAAATAGAATGAAATGTGGTTAATATATTGAAAAGAATGGAGAAATGGCTGAAAGTAAAACTAGGAAGCTGATTAAGGAAGGGTGGAGGGTAGTTTTGTACTTAGCGATTGCTAATGCAATTTACGTGGATTGATACACGAATAAGCGTATAAAAAGAATTCAATGGGTAACATAAGAACTGGAGCATTAGGGTTGATCATAAACAAAAGGATTATCGGTATGCGTAGGTGAAGAAGTGGAAGATTTGATGAAAGTATCTCTGCAAGTAATACTCCGGACCCATTATATCTGTTGAAATATAGCTTATTAAGAACTTATATGTACGCAAATTCATTTTGATTTGTACGGAAATCTTTTATTCATATTTATAAAACCATGAATGATAAAGATTTATCTTTATATAAGAATTAACGAAATCTATTCTTGGATCAAAAACCTAAATCTACCTCTCTTACTTTAGTTCAACATTTTTAAATCCATTTTTTTCAACAAAATATACCCGTAAATTACAATAATTGTCGGTAAGGTCTAAAACCTTGTCTTTCACGTGAAATAAGGTAAGTAGATGAGTAATCGTTAGATTGATATTGTAGTAATAAAGATGATAGTCGCAAAGAAGAAGCATCCAAAGTTGCATACCACAGGTGAGGGCTTATAAGCCGTCGCCCAGAGCGTACCACTCTAAACCGCTCCACGCATTGCCATTCGGTTTGGTATATCCATTCAAAACCGCTCCATACATAATGTACTTTGCGTTTTGTAAGAGTGCAGCCTGTAGCGTAACACGTTGTCGTACACCTTGCAAAAGTGCACCCTATAACACAGTATACTACCACTAAACCTATATATATTATTTATAAGGCTATATAGTAATATCCATATAAGTATTTCTTTTCTTTTTTTCTTTATATACTCAGTACCTATAACCTAATAGTAATAGTATAATTGTTGGTACGAAGGTCTAAATTAGTAAATTTTGTAATAATAATATTACTGTAATATAAATTACAAAAGGTTTAAGTTAACAATTTCCGTGATAATAGTATGGTTATAAGGATTCGAATTAGCAAATTCGGTTACAATGAATAAGGTTTAGCCGTAATAGTAATTGTAATTCGGAGAGGATTAATAAGGTTTTCCTATAGTAGTGATTATAATTCGGGTAGGATTAGTAAAATTAAGTCGTGGTAGTAATTATAATTGGGGCTTAATTAATATCATTCAATAGGAGCGGGTATATTTGGTAATAACGTCTTTCGTAGTTTTTAATAAGGGTAATTACGTAGGAATAATTACGTAGTGGTAATTACATAAGTATGATTGCGTTATGACGTATTAGGCTAATATAAAAAGATATATTACTATCGTTTAAGGCAAAACTTCTTATTTTCTCTTTTAAAGGCGCGCAATTTAAACTATTACAAATCACTACCTTAATTTAACCTCTATTTAATTTAATTGAACCAAGCCCCTTGAATAGGTAGGTTTTTAACCAATACCTACAAACTAACCTTTCCTTCGAATAAATTCCACATAACAACAGAATAACAAGGCGCCGTTTAAAACGAGAACATCGGCGCGCCGCCGCCATTGTAGCCGCCGCTGCCACCACCGTCAATTCGCCCTTATCGGGTACAATCTCATTAATTGCGACCACTCGGCCCGCCGCCGTTACCCCACCTATCTCCGCTGCCGCCATGTCGTCCCCCTCCACCGTTACCG